>JAUBNQ010000020.1:4315334-4327901 GCA_032353495.1 Ctenopoma kingsleyae | reverse complement strand
TTATTTTTCAATTAATATATGTTTCTATAAAATCAAAAAGTAACAAGATACTTGTTAAACAACTTGCTTTTATAATGTGGGTAAAAAGACGTTTGTACCTTTGAGATAGAAAATGTTTGGTATTTTTTCTTTGAAAAAAACTTTAAAAAACAACAAACGATTGCAGATTCATTTTCTTCATGGTACAGATTAAACATATTTCTTTAATTCAGAGACAATAAGTAGAAGGAAAACTGTCAAATTTCAAGTATTTGTTTGCTCAGAAATCAATTAAATAGAAATATAAATAATAATATTATATATTAAATTATTAAATAGAAAATTAAATAGTTTGCATATCTTTGTTTCCTTATGTGGACAAAATACTATTCTTGTGAGCACATTTTAGCTGATCCTCAAGTTTAAAGATTGTTTTCAGGGTTAGGATTAGGTTTTAGGGTTAGAATTAGAGTAGAATTTAGGGTTAGGCCTTTAGTTGTGACGCTCAGGAATGCATTATGTCAGTGCGGGTCCTCAGGTCCAAGTATAGTGATTCAATTCAATTCAGTTTTATTTATATAGCGCCAATTCACAACAAAAGCCATCTCGAGGCACTTTACACTGTAAGGTTTAAGACCTTACAGAATATAGGTAAATACAGAATAATGTGGAAAACCCAACAGTCCCATAGTGAGACATGACAGTGTGTGTTTGTGTTTTTCATAAATCCACGTACAGTTCGTCTGGACAGTTGATAGGTTGCGCTATTCTATACCCGTCCTTCAGGTAGGCTGACATCTCGAAAGGGTCAATGTCGACATAGGGGGTCTGACCCAGAGTCATCAGTTCCCACAGCGTCACCCCGAAGGCCCACTGTGAAAGCAACAACACATGATCAACACTGAGACCAGTTACATTACAACATTCATTTACAACATTTTCTAAACGTTGGGGGTTAGGGTTGTTGTCTTTAATTCTTTATGTGTCTTTATCAAACAGGATAAACATATTCAACATTTCTATTCAGATGCGGAAAGCCTGCGGTGCCCACTTGCATTCAAATACAAAATGTTCCGCAGTAACAATGCAAGGAAATTATGTTGAAAAATTTATACAGAACATAAATCACTGCTGCAAGTTTTTGTTAAGAGACTTGGAGTAAACAGCAGGGTGGCTGTTATGTTTAGGGAGACCAAGGGTACAAGTTTCACTCATTGTAGCTGAGGTCTCCATCTGTTATAAATGATCATTCTTATCTAAAAGTCTCTGTCAAGTCTTACAATCATGACAATAAAGTATGAACACAATACAACAAATGATCCCTAAAAATGAACAAGTTTCACTTGTGTTTGTGTTTTGTCAGCATGTCACGACTTGTACAAAGTGACCCTTAGAGGAAGTGAAGGGAGTGACACAGGGCATGATGATAGGCCTTCTCATAGGAAAAGGTGTTGTTCAGTACAGTAAGCTACCCTGTTTCTCAAGAAGGACACACATCCAAGATTCCAAACAGGGTCTAAACATACCAACAGTCACTCTGGGATCCTGTTCTGTTTGGTATCCAGTGTGTGAGTAACAACTAACATAAGGACATATTTATTTACAGTATTTACTGTATGTACGTAACAGTGTGATGCATTCATGATGCTACGCAGCTCCTGGTACATGTCTGGACTTCTCCTAAAGCTTAGTTGGTTTGAAATGCCAGGTGGGTGGAGGGGGTGAGGGTTGACTGTCATGAAGCAGCATGGCCATAAGAGGAATTTAGAGGGCAAGTCTGACTGGTGTCTCTGAGGATCTGTTAAGCTTCCCGACTGTCCCCGCCTGTTGTCCTGTGACAGGAAAGAGGGAAGAGCCAAAGACACACGGAGTTCACCACCACACCTCCCTGACAAAATGTCTAAGAATGGCTTGAATACAATTGGTGCAATTTCCTGCATCACCGTCTCTGTATCATGCCGCCTGCAAATGTTTTATTTATTAAAAACCCTTGAGAGAAAAGAACTGTTACTTTTTTGATGGTGTATAGACTGATACAGGGTTAAAAGGTTAAACTGCAAGAAGTAAAACGCGTTTACTTGTTGCTACAGCGTTTCTTACCACGTCACTTGCACTAGAGAAGTCGTTGTTGAGCAAACTTTCCAGGGCCATCCAGCGAACAGGCCGGTTCTCATTATCCCCCAGACAGTGGTAATCCATGGGAAATAGGTCTCGAGCAAGAGCATTGTCCGTAATCTTCACCTGCATGTTATCGTCAATGCTGTCGGAGACATCGAGAGAAATGTCAGCATCTTTATTGTTCAGTAATTAAATTCCAAACCAAATCACCTGAAAGCCACCAGGAAGAAGTGAGGACAGCTTAGAGCTGAGTCAGGGACACCTACACGCAGTTCCTGGCGGCGAGGTCTTTGTGTATGACCTCCCTGCGAGCCAGGTAGCTCATTCCACATGCAATCTGGATAGCCATGTAAACCAAGTCTTGTTGGGAGATTGCCTGAAAGGAAATGTGGAAGAGAGAGAGAAACAATGTCCAGTTGAGAAGTAGTGACAGGAAAAACAAAAAAGGGAGGGAGCGAGTGCAAAAGACAACTGTCCTGACTTTTTGTTTTGTTTTCTGTTGAAACTGGTCTTCTGTGTCAAATTGTCCTCATGTCCTTCGAAGTAGAACACAGTCCACTTTGGGTCAAAGATGGGAGTTACATACACAAAGACTATTTGTGCCTTTCAATGTAAGTGTAACTTTGCTGAATAGAAAAACAGACATTTGTTTAAAATAACAGTGACGCATTAGAAAGGTTGTTTATTTAAAGAAAAGGTCACAGAACTATGCCTTAGTCAATAATGTAAGAAAAGGTTTAACTCAAAATTATTTTACATGCCAGGAGCAAAATAATCGGACTGACATGACTCATAATCCCTCACTCAAAGATCTGAGTGAGACTCTGACATTAAAGTTGTTTGCTTTGCGCTCAAAGCTACTGAAGGGTCTGCAGGTGGGTCTGAGAAACGTCTAGGCACTGCACACCTGCCCTTTACTGCTCTATGTTGTAAATATACCTTGCTGTATACCTTTAAAGGCAATTATGCCTTGTAAAGGAGTTCCTGTACTATCATAAATGAAAGCACACATTCCCGTTTTTGTGTATTTTATCCACTACAAGCAGCCGACTGCACGTACCCTGGCTCAGACACACACGGACTAATTTCATTAATCCCCACAACACAGAGAAACAAAGTGTTGGCAACTGATGAACAGAGATAAGAACATTTTACGTCAACATCTCGAGTAAAATTGAGATGTGTGTAGCTGGTACCAGAAAGTCGGGCACGGCACAATTGGCAGTCAGAGGAAAAATGACAACTGCATTTTAAAAAAAAAAAAAAAGAAGAAGATCAACATGTTTTTTCCCCCTAACAGTTTTACCCTCCAGACCAGATGTTCACGTTCAGATTGAAAGCCAGTCATTCTGTGCTCCCATCCATATTGATACATTTCTGATTTATAGCTCAGTGTTTACTGCAGCAGCACAACTTAATGACTATGTCTTTGTCTCCTACAGCTGCCAAAACTACATAATGAGATTGCTGGAAACGAAGGAGCTGAAGTGTTGCCTGAATCTTTACAAAGGTGTTTTGATTCATGCAAATGGATGGCAAGCTTCGTCTTGTGATTGAAGTGTTTGCTACATCTGTATTGTGGAGCTGATTGATTGGCTGGATCTGTGGTGTGGCTTTTGCCAAGCGCATCAAAGACTCCCTGAGGTTAACATGCACAAAAGCCTGATTGTCTTTACAATGTGAATAAAAATCCTTGCCCTGAGCACTGGCTTTAAGATTATATTAACAGTCCTTCTAATAACGTGTAAACAGTAGTTACTGGTTAAGTGTTACTTGGTGGTGACTGCTGCAAACACACAAAAAGTTCCTTCAGGTCTGACATTGGATTTTCTGGACTTTTCTGCTAATTTGGATGATTCATTGTAATAGTTTGACAATGCTGTGCCAAATGTAGTTTGCACAGAAGCATTTTATCTTAATGGTTTAAAGTGGCCACAGATTGTACGCTGAGTTAGAGCCTCACCTGTGGGTTGTTAGCCTCAGCTAGCTTGCACTGTCGCAGGAACAGTTTGAGATTCCCCCAAGCCATGAAAGGCAGCAGCACCATGGGCTTCTCTCCGTCCTCTGTACACACGTGACTTATGGGCAACAGATTTCTGAAGGTAGAGAAAGGCCAAATGAGGAACAGAAACAGTGCGTAACTCATCTTATACACTGTTTATGTAAATGTGTTAAAGTTTGCTGCAAGTCAAAGTGGTTCTTGGAATCAGGGCTCATTCAACCATTGCCAAACTATGGAAAAGGCAGCAGAGGACAGCAGATCTTAGCAACTTGCTGACTTCAACTTGCTGTCTTCTGATAAATTTGGGGAAATGTTCTGAACTAACACAGCTGTAATTTTTTTAATGAAATTGAATGCATTCAGTCTCAGTCAAAACTAAGACTAGATTTTGGAGAAAGTACTTACTGTCTTATAGATGGTTACTTTGGAAAACATGTTTTTTTCTGTTCTGTTGTTTTCAGATATGTTACAGTATCTGCTTTCTGTGTCAACATGTGGTCTTCTTTCATCAGCGTTCAAACCGAGCCATTTAAAAAAATGACCGCAACTCTTGCAAAAATGAAGAAAATAGACAAACCAACATACAGTGTGAAAAGTATTTGCCCCCTTCCTGGTTTTTTTTGTATATTTGTTACACTTTAATGATTCAGATCAACACATCATGCTGCGATCTAAAGAAATTCAAGGACAGATGAAAAACAAAGTAATTGACATGTGTCAGACTGGAAATGGTAACGAAGCCATTTCTAAGGTTTTGGGACCTTAATGGAGAAAACCTGGAACACTGGTAAACTTTGGTGGTAAACAAAAATTACCCCAAGAGCGCAGTGACAACTCATCCAGGAGTTCATAAAAGAAGCCAGAATAACATCTGAAGAACTGCAGGCCACTTGGTCACTTGCCTCAGTTAAGATCAGTGTTCATGATTCAACAATAAGAAAGAGACTGGGCAAAAATGGCGTCCATGGAAGAGTTGCAAGAAGAAAATCACTGCTGACAAAGACTCTTGATTATCCCCAAGACTTTTGGGCAAATATTCTGTGGACTAATGAGACAAAAGTTGAACATTTTGGAAGGTGAGCGTCCTGTTACATCTGCCTAAAACTAACACAGCATTTCATAAAAAGAACCTCATTCCAGCAGTCAAACATGGTGGTAGTGTGATGGTCTGGGGCTGCTTTGCACCTTCAGCACCTAGCCAACTCGCTATAATTGATGAAACCATGAATTCTGCACTCTACCAGAAAATCCTGAAGGAGAATGTCTGGCCATCAGTTTGTGACCTCAAGCTCAAGTGCACTTCGGAAAGTCTACCTCTGAATGGCTCAAAAACTAAATTATGGATTGGACTGAATTTTGTATTTACTCGAGTTATCACTGTTAAAGCAGGAAGGGGGCAAATACTTTTTCACAGCAGTGTATGTCAGTAACCATAGTACACATGAATACTGCGCTGGACTGCGGAGTGACTATGGCCTACTGGTCAAAAGACAAAAACCACACTGCGGTTAAAGCGCTGTTGCTCTGTAAAGTCATTTACTGTAATTAAAATTTTCTTTAATCAAACAAAGCAAGCAGCATCAAAAACGACTTGTGTGTGCTTCCGCTTACCTATGATGAAGTCCACGAAGTTTGCAACTTTCAGTCAGCATCATGGTCACTTGCACCTCAGATGCATGATCTGCAGAATTTCACAAGAGATAGAATTTGATTTTAAAGAGCTACAGTGTCATGACCTTATAACTGGCAAACTGTGATTTGCAGTAGCAGCTGAAAATGAAACATCTCGCCTCTGACCCCTTGTAGTATGACTTTTTTGCTTCCCTGATTTCTCTGCCAATAGTCATTTGTAGTGGGAAACTCACTTGTGCCAATTTTTAATCTGTGTATGCAGCTTTGCCATCGTCTAGTACTTATGGAAAGCAGTATTGTTCGCTTCCCAAAAGGCACATGAGGAGGAAGTAAATAGTTCAACAAAGCCAAGACTGGCAGGAGGATATTGTTCACTGAATGGTATCCACCCCTCCCTGAGTAAACATGAGAGAATGGAGAGGTCAGAAGGCAACTGGCAGAGAAAGCTGACACATGCCACTAACAAAGAACTTGACACTCTTGCATAAAGGAAACCACTCACTGACGTGCAAACGTTGCAGCATGAGTAAGACTCATAATTAATTTACTGTCAAATTTGTTTCCCTGTTTATGGTATTAATACCATGGAAGACCATCTGCTGAAGCTGTTAAAACAAGCACCTACTGTTTCTGGAAGTGTTTGGTGAACACCACCATGTCACACTTTAAAAAAAGAAAAATCTACACTATAACTGTTACGTTTCAGGCCAACAATCTTCATTAATCTTCATCTTTCAGATGATGTCTTTGGCATTACAGTCATGCTTTGGTCTAATGACGTTCATTGAGCTTTATGATGTTACACTGCCAAGCCACACTTCTTAACCACACAGTAACTTGCACATTAATATGAGAAATAGGAAAACTTACAACACATTTGACAATACTTTTATTTCTTTGACAACTGTACATTCAACTGCAACCAGGATACGAGTGCATACCTTTCACTGTCTTCACAAAGAACTGCTTTTCCTTACTGGGGTCCTTTTCATCCAGCAACACGCCATGGAAGATGCGGCCAAATGTGCCTGTCAAAGACAAACCACAGGTTTTTGTCTGAGAAAAAGGACAGTGCAAATAAAGACCGAAGCATCGCATTGAAAGATCAAAATGTCACCTCACTCACTGGTCGCCAAGCCTGGCTGATATGTGGACCAAGGTGGACAGCTTTTGTTTAAAATGGTTGATTCCTCAATGAGATCAGGCTGCTTTGCCTCTTGTCTAGCATGAGCAGGAGCAATTCAGTGGAGCTCAGAGGACTTATCATGTACAGTCATTCAGAAATACATTTGACATGGAAAGGCAAGGTGAGCATGCTCATCATCTCCTTTGTCTAAACTGCCACGCTGTTGCTCCAGGACTTCACGGAGGTAAAATGCCATTTAAGAACATAAACCATCAACATAAACTTAGAAAAAAAATCTGAGCCCTTGGGCTAACTATGCCTTGTGTTTCAACAAGCGAGGAGATGAAGTATAACAACAGGGTTAGTGTTTGACTGACTCCCTCCTGCTCTGTCAGGCCTGTCTGGACCTGCTGGCTCACAAAACAGAACTCCACTCAAGAGTTCAGCCACGTCTGAGACGTCGCCTCGTACATCATGTTGTTTCCAAGTGGTTATTGCTTTTGTTTCTAATATCTGGTTTGCATTTGCTGTCATTTTGTATGTAGGGTTTGATGTATGTGTGTAGTTAACCACATACACACCAAGTCAGGAAGTTAGATGGATAGGTAAGTAGACATTTGCAAGTGTGTTTACTTGCACATGTATAGAACATCTTGATAACACAGATATAGTACTCTGAACCTTTGTATTATCCGGCATCAACAAGAAATCCAAAAGGAGTCTTTATTGACACATAAAGAAAGAAGCATTTTTATTAAAAACCTAGTGAGACAAAAGGTTCATGTACAAAGTATAATCAAATTAGAAAACAACAAATTAAAGCCCTTATAAAGTACACCTGTTTACAATGTGAAATATTCATAGCAAACTGCCTAGTTAACCAACTAGCTAATAGCACAGAAGCTACAGAACACATCTGTCGATGAACCCAATATAGAGACCACACAGAAGTAGTGTTGTGCAATTGGATATATTCAGATAGTTTCAGGCGGGACCACCGCATGGGACAGACTCCTCAACACTAGTGTGGCTAGAAACAAACTACTTAAATACAATATACAAATACTTAAAGACTGAGGGTTTCTGTATTATAACCAGCAACATTCTTAGGTAGGAAATTTAAATTTAAACAGACATTACTACCCATGTTCAGCTTCACTTTCTACAGAGAAATAATGGCCGTAAACCACTGGAGGCATTTAAGAGACATTTAAAAACGGGACACCCACACATTTCTCCCCCAATGTGTTGCATTCACCCTTGGGTAAGTATTACATAATTCACACACCAACACCGAGTGTGGGCAAATCTCCAGAAAGTGAAGCACAGTCTTGTTCGGTGCCATCACTCCATGACGTCGCCGAATTGCCTTTAAAAGCATCCAGTGTCTGACTGATGGAGCAAAAACTTAAGCTCAAATAGTTGTGTTTGTCTTTGATGTAAAGCCAAAATCTGAAGCCTTCTATCAATGTGTGACATGCCTCAGGAAGAACAAACCTTTGATATTTTAGGTTCACTGACACTGATCTGATGAGGCATGTTCATACTTCGCAGGAAAAGGCAGCATTCGTGTTCAAAGGTCACCTCACACCACACAGTAGTGGTAGTGATTGTAAATAAGCTTTTGTTCTTACATGTCTATTGAAATACGCGCAGTCCAGCAATCACTCACCACAGACCAGACTAGAAAGTTCTGTGCCACTTAAAAGTTTACTGGAGATGGTAAATTCATCGACTCGTCGTCAAGGACTCTTAGGTATAGCCTTTCAATCTCTAGAGCTGATTGAGCAAGTTGATAGTGGGACCTTATATCACATCAACTGAGGATCATGATTTTTATGAAACGTTTTTACACCTGTGAAAACAGAAAATTCAATTTTATTTTAGCTCCCCCTCAAGATATCATATTCCTTGTTACATTAAATATGCTTAAAATTAAGAAATTGGCAGGTTGGGAGTAGCCTGTTATGGCCTAAGATGGCCTGATAAAAAAAGGTTATTTACAGGAATCATCATGATATTTTAATTCACAGATTAATCCACAGAGCTTTACTCTTGCCCATTTTTCCTTCTTTCAACAAATCAATTTCAAGGACTGACTGTTCACTTGTTGCCTAATATATCCCACCCATTAGCAGGTGCCAGTGTTAAAAGATAACCAGTGTTATTCACATCACCACTACATCAGTGGTTTTAATGTTGTGGCTGACTGTCTAGTCCGTGACGAGGAGAGCACACAGTTATTTTAGATGACTGCATCCAGCTTTTTCAATTCACAAGTGAGGTCAAAGAACAGACATAACCGGATAACTGTAACCAGGAACATCCAGCATTCCTCATTTGATCTTCAGTAAACCTGCTGCTGCCATGCGTAAAATGAAGCGTGGGGGGGGGCTTGGTCTACGTGTGGCTCCTAGAGTTTACAAATGTAGAATGGGAGGCAGAGACTTTGCTGCTCTGCTGGAGGTTTCTTCTGTTAAAGGGAGTTTGCTCCTCTCCACTGTCATCTAGTGCTGCTCAAGTGCTGTTTTCTGTATAATTCTACATATATATATTCTGTGTAAGGTTTTAAACCTTACACTGCAAAGTTCCTTGAGATGACTTTTGTTGTGATTTCGTCCTGTATAAATAAACTGAATTGAATTGTATGTAGAAATATACAGTCGTGCTTTTAATCACAAGCAAAATATATGTATGTACCTCAGTTTATGTTTTTAGCAATATGCAGTGTTAATTATAATCACAGATACTCCTCTTTACAAACCTGACACTCAAAGCCATATACACATAAATACTGTTAAGCTCCTGAGCACAGCAAGAGGAAGAAATGATAACCACAACACATGTCACAATCTGCTCTTGACTCTTCAAGCTTGACTGTATGCTGATCAGACTGTGTTCCATTTTTTTGTGAAATTTGTGAGATACGTATGAGAAAATAAAGTAATTACTCAAGTATTACTAAAGTAATTTGGAAGGTTCTTTAAAGAGAAAACAAGTGAAGAGAAAAAGAGGGGGTGTTATGCTGTTGTTGTATTAGTCAATTGGTATGTCACCGTTTCTCTCTTCAGTAAGTGTGAGTGTGACGTATCACAAACAGCTGGGACCTGCAGTGACTGGGTTGAGATGACGGCACTGGACTTGGGGAGCAAAGATGGCCAGGAGGTCAGAGTTTATCTCCCTCCTTGTGTAACCAACCTTTCTTCTTCTTTCTTCTCAAGCCTCGTCTGTAGTGTGCTGCTGCTCTGCTAACTGTAGTTAACCAAATCTTTGGAGTTAGTAAGAATGGTCTGCCACTACATGTTTACTCGTTTACGTGTTTACGTTTACTTTAGTTAGGTAAGTTATTGTAATTTGGTTTTGGGTTTTTTGGTGGGTTATGTCTGATAACCAAAAAAAGGGTTGCTCCAGCACTGAGGAAGTTGAGGTTTTTTTTTTCATGTCTTTTTTCGTGTCTCAGCCACACTTAGACAGGGCTTTACAGATACAAAGAGAGACAAATACCTTCATGCAACACATCTCGTAGTGTGACTCTCTCCCTTGAAATGGCGATGTCTTTGACTTTAGCTTTGGCCTCCATTAGAGTGACGCTTCTCAGGTCATTCTTCTCTATACGCAGAGATGGGTAACCTGTGAAGGGAAAACACAGAGTCATGTTAAAGGCATGATCCTTGATTGACGACAGGCCTGCTGACAACAGAAAGCAACTAGAGAGACCTATACTTTGCATCACTGTGGACACAGATCCATTTCTCGTAAGACACACAGAAACCTGATTTCAATTCAAAGAATTCCAGCAATTATAAGAAACACCGTCATGTACAGATGTAAAAGACCCCACGCATGTTGCATCAAACTTCATGTGAAGTCCCGTATTACAGCACTTCCATTACATAACTTTCCTATGTATTCACTGTCATTAGCTGCTGGCATACTGAGGCAGGAGCATGTTTGGATACAAAAACTAACCGAAACACACAAAGTTCTCCACAGTAAATGCATACAGACGAACAAACAATGTAAACACAACCCTTTTATATCAACACCGTCCGTGTGTACACAACATGTCAGTGATGAGAGATAACACATTCTAACCTCTGTCTGCAGCTCACTGCTGCTGAGGAGGACTCTGCCAGGCTGAACTGTCGACTGTAGATAAAATAACTAAACTGAATAAAACTCACTGGCAAGCAGCTTCCAGATATAGCTGGAGACTCTATAGTTGGGTCCATAACTATTTCATAAGTCATTTTGTCTCTTTATGCCAGCACAGTGGATGTGAAATGAGATGTTCAAGTGTAAACTGTCAGCTTTAATGTAAAGACTTGATCAAAGTGCTGGATGAACCATGATTATTCACAGACCCTCATAGAGTTTTAGTGGTTTATCAATATTTGGACAGCTTGCCGCTCAGCTGTTCTACATCCAGGTGTGTGTTATTTCCTCTTTAGTTCATTTACAAATAAGCAGATCAAAAGTGCAGAGCTGATTATAAGAGCTGCATTTGCAATGTTGTGCTTGCATGTTGGTTGGTAGTGCAACACCCAGGTTTCCATCTGGCCAGTTCGCCTTGTTCTCAGGGGTTTTTTTGTTTTTCAAAATGCTGCCTTGATTGATGTCAAGTGGTGTGGAAATACATAACTGGCCATGCGTTTTGGGCTCCTATACACACTAAGTACACCATACCACCCATCCTCTCAACGTAGCCGCCGCAGCTCTGCTCATAGCTTATGCTAGTTTGAATGTTTGTGCAGAAGTCGATATGTCTCAAGAATGTCTGTCAGCTATGAAAGAAAATTAATCTTTTCCCAAAGTTGAAAAAATAAAACATCAATGGATACAGTTACAGGCCAGCAATGAAAAAGAGAGAAGGTGCTGCTGAGCAACAAAGAAAACAACTGTGATGCATGTTAAAAAATCTCCGATAGTTGTCAAGATCTCCATGAGATATGGGTCCACCACAGTAAATACAGAGGGTTTATCACACGATGTACTGTAAACTATTGGTAAATCCCCAAAAGAGGAAGACCAGATTAGAGTTTGTCAGAAAACATGTACAAAGTTTGTGTTCTGGATTCTATGCACAAATGAGACCAGGATCAAGTTGCACCAGAAAAACAGTAAGAGAAGAGTTTGGAGAAGGAGACATCTCTTTAACAGTAAACATATATATGTATTACATATATGTTTTAGAACAATTTCATTTTCATTGTCACAATTATAATTTTTTAAATAGCAATGTAACCAAATCTAAGCCACACGAGTGAACAAATAAAAAACAAACAAACAAAAAACAATGCAACTATTCCTAAACATACAAACAATTCTATCTTCCACAGCCAGACTGTGGTCTCAGAGCACAACTCCTTACAACAGAGCTAATAAGGACAATACACAACTCATGTCATGGTGGTGTTGGTGGTAAAATGACCATATACGATCATGATTGTATGTAGTCGGCTGGTTTGGCCTGAAATGCCAGGGATCATTTTTTGTACCAGTCTGTCCCTGGCCATAAATAATACATAGGGATGTGCGATACTGGCTTTTTTACCGATATCTGATATACCAATATTGTGTAACTCTTAATTTCCAATACCTATATAAACCGATACCAATATATGCGGTGTGCTCCCTCATAAAAAAAGAGAAACTAAATCATTTTAGGTAACTAACATCACATATCTCCTATCATGCATACTTAAACTTT
>JAUBNQ010000020.1:4304863-4315234 GCA_032353495.1 Ctenopoma kingsleyae | reverse complement strand
GGTATGTAAAAGTTGTGTCATTAAAAGAGTAAAAACCGATACCGATAATTTACGATATTACATTTTAATGCTGATATCGGCCAATAATATCGGACATCCCTAATAATACATTATCAAACCGAAGCTGCAGGCCATATAAAATGATCCAAACACTTTTGACATGCCTGGTCTAAAGCATACTATGAAAGCAACCCAAGACTTTTTAAGGTAAAACTTATATTGCAGAGACTTTTATGGCAAAACACCCCAACAAGAAGTAAAGTTCTGGCAGAAGATCATCAGGGAAGACCTCCACCACTTTGTTATGTCCATGGGTTCCACACTTTCCTTGACTGCACAGGAATTTCATCCAACCATTAACAATGTTTGTTCAAATATTTATGAGCTATGTTCAAACAATAACGACAAACAATATAAACAATAAATAAACGAACAATAAACAAACGACTGTAATACCAATACGATTGATCCCACACTTTCAACCAAGCTCTGAAATTAACGCCGACAGTCTACATTTTAAGGACATCTTGGTTTGTTTCAAATCCACTGTGGTGGCATACAGAGGCAAAACGATGAAAATTGTCTCCCTCTTCAAATACTTATGGACCTGACTGTATAAGAGATATGAGAACAAATGATTCAATGTAAATCCCAAAGCACAAGTGTCAAACAGGTGCAATCTTTTGAGACTTTGAATCTAAGAGCATAGATGCAGAACTGTCAATATAACTTATGAGCCAGTTTGATTAAAGGTTTAAACCTCTGCTGCAGCTCATCAACTGTCCAGTGGGGAGTAACAAGACATGTCAATGCTGCCCCCTGCATGTCAAACCCTTATTTCCTCTGGAAAGATGCAGCTGGCTCTTCATGCATGAATGTTCTTCCGCCTGCAGAGGTCAGTGTAACAACAGCCAGAAACTGGTCCAAAAAAGTACTAATGTGTGTCTGTGTCTATGTATTTCACTTACATTACAAAACACAATAAGTAGCCAAACAATGATGAGAAAGCAAGTTATAAAGCGAGTGAGATGAACAGGATGTCAGGATTCTGTGAATCAAATCAGTCACAGAGGATGAGAAGCCTTTCAGTTAATGAAGTGAAGTGTTTCACCCTGCTGTGTCCTAACTGTAAGCAAAACAAGATGGTACATAAATGTACATACCACATATTTTAAAGTAGTGCAAGAAAAAATAATGATACTATGAAAATAGTATTAATGAGTTCTGAGTCTTACATTGTCTGTCAGAGCTTCACCAGAACTTACTTTTGGTTTCATGAGGGGGGACACCAGGGTTTTGGAAGGAGGAGGCAGCAAGCTGAAGTATGGGTGCAGAGCCAGGGTGATTGTCTGATGACAAGACAAGAGGGGAAGAGAGTGGGGGGTGGGAGAGTGACACAGAAGTGGTTTAACAGGCAGCTCACTCAAATTACAACTTGACCTGAAAGAGTGAATGAATGAATGAATGGATGTTTACTGTAGTAGCTGTGCATTTCAGCTTTTACAAGAAACAGCCATTACAGCAGCAAGGATTGTAAGTTGTGTAAACTTGCTCATCAGGAGCTGGGTAGAACAACATGGGTGGTGTAAATAATCACATTCAGCTAAGCATAAGACAGGTAAAAGGCAATTGGGTCAAAAATGAAATGCACAGGAGGTGACATGTGGGTTGATGGATTATGTGGTAACACAGAGAGCTGGAGTGTTTTCCCAGTGGTTCCAAAAATGAATCCCTAACACCCCTCACCAAACTGAGGAAGACTGTCAACATTACTTTATGGGAAGATTTGAGAACTGCATATGAAGGAAAATAGTCCCAGATTCTCATTGGCAAATTACTGTCTAATTAATGCTTATGAATCATTAAATAAAATTAAAATTATGTCATGTTAAATTTTCTTTAATGCAAAACCTGGTCACAAGAGTAGGTCATTAGAAAACCTCTCTCTAAAACTGCAGAAAATATTTTCATGTAACAATGTTTGCTAATGTAAGTGTTTAATGTTTGTTAATTTATTTTGATAGTGCATGAGAATGGGTTATAATGTGCATTTATCAATTCAGTAATAACTACTGAAGTAGTTGTAGTAGTAGTAATAGTAGTAGTAGTAGTAGTAGTAGTAGTAGTAGTAGTGCCCGTGCAGCTACTGCTCCCAAGAAATAGCCTGGCACATCACCTTATAGGTGAAAAATAGCTAATCCTCTGGGGCTGTGGTAGCTGTGGTGATTTTTTTATCACTTACACTGTGATTAAAAGGCTGAATCCACATGATAAACAGACATTGTTCAATGCAATGTTTGTATTGTATTTCCACTAAAACTGTGCAAACTTAGCCCATAATTACAGTGGGTGCCAGCCAAGAGAACAGAGGCTGGGTGAGTAATGACACTGAGACCCAACACCAACAACAACTAACAAAGACCTGTACTGGAGGCAACGTACTAAGGCTGAGATTCACTTACTCCATAATAAACCAGTATGCTGGTAAGATATTAAATGGCAAAAGTGATTAAGTTCACTCATAATGCAGTTCTGAGGTAGGCAAGTACAATATTTAAACTTAAGTTACACTTATATGTTATGTTATATTATACTTATAATATCGTTTCTGCATGTCTGTATCTCACCATATTCTATATTTATATCAGTGTAGAGCAGATCCGTTTCTGTAATTCTCTAACTGCTGAAAAGTTGGCCTGACGCAAAGCACATGGTGACAATTACGCATTACTCAGACAGTAATGGGTTACACAGAGAGCAGCAACTAAAAGAAAGACAACATCACTGCAGGGACTGTGTTCTTCATTACAATCTTATGATACCAGTTAAACTAATTAGGTCATTCACAGCTGGTTACTGCATTTGGAAAAGCATGCATGTTGGTCGATGCCAGTGTGAGAAGAAACAAAACAAAAACTCTGACTGACTAACAAAGTATTTCTAGATACAACCTTGTATGTGCATTTACCTCTGCAGAATCTCTTTAGATGTTACTAAAATAAAACATGAACTGCTGTTGCAGCTGATTACTGATTCGATTTGTTTGGCATTAATGTGGACGGTGGTGATAAAATGACTTACTGGTGATGGGGGCTGCGTTGTTTGGAGTGTCAGCCCTCAGGTACTGTGTGGTCTGGGTGGACGGCTGAGACAGGCCCTGCGAGCTTCCACTGTCACTCACACTGAAAGAAACAGAGGAACAATATGGAGCCGTTACTTGATGGCACCTGGATTGGCTTGTACCAATAATTAATATGTTACTCATCTTGTGTGTCCTTTGTAAGTTTGTAGTAAATAGTGATTTGATAAATCGTGTTGCACCATTAAATCTAAACGTATTACCAGATGGAGAGCTTGGTAATGTGTAAATCTGTTGCTAGGAATCATCTGTAGGTCCAGACCATCAAAAGCAATGAAGCATAATGATTAGGTCCAACTGTTCTTCTCACAAATGTTGGTATGTATGTTTTATTAATATAAACACGTGGGAAAATGTGTGTTTTAAAACTTAAAGTCTTTATGTGGTGTGGAATAAGAAAGAACTAACCAGTTATACACATTAAATACTGTGTATTGAATTCCTTTCCACTTGCATAATTTTTAAAAAGTAGCTCAATCAAAACATACTGATATAACCAGCTGCTACACTAGTTTAAAATCACCCCAGTTTCAACTAACTAATAATAACAACTAATAATTTTCATTAGTTGTTAAGCAGATGATTATTTTCTTTATCATTAATTCTATAGAAGGAAAAAGTAAACCACAACCAATTTCCCAGTCCCCTGAACACACTCAATGACCCACAGCAAAAACATTAATTTTACTATAATAAAAAACTCAGAAAACCAGTTGATAACACCCAAATACAGATGCAAGAAAGTATGGGAGAGGGATCATCATGATTTGGGGCTTTGCTGCCTCTTTACCTGGACAGCTTGTCATCATGAGGGGAAAATGAAATCCCAGGTTTATCAGGGTATCTTACAGGATAATGTCAGGGAGGCTGTCTGCAAGCTGAAGGACAACGACCCCCAACATGACAGTAAATCTACATGAAATGCAAACATTTCTTTTTGGAGTGATCCGTCAGAGCCCAGACATCAATCCAATGTAAACGCTGTGTTATGACCTGAAGAGAGCCATTCACATCAGACATGCAAGAAAATGTCTCTGCTAAAGCTGTTCTGTGAGGACGGATGGTTCAAAGTTCCTCTTGGATGTTGTGCAGGTTATATCCACCGTTACAGGAAGAACTTGTATGAGGTTATTGCTGCTAAAGGTGGTTCAACAAGTTATTAAAACACTGTTTTACTTACTTTTTTCACCATCACTTTGTATGTTTAATGGGTCTGTTCAATAAAGAAATGAAAGGTCGTGACTGTGTTTTATCAGAAATATTGTTTGTTGATATTTGGGACTTTGGTGAAGATCAGATCATGTGTCATGACCAATTTAGGCAGAAATCCAGAAAACTGAAAATGGTATCACTCACTTTTTTCTTGCAACTGTACTTGAGATGAAATCAGTTGATTTTGACCATTTTCCTTAAAAATGTAATGTAATTATCAAAATACTGCAATTTTTAGCCAGTCAACTAATCAATGTAATGTTTTAGCTCTAAAAATTTCAACCTAATATTAGTGATCAGAAACATAAAGTGCTGAAGCTGATAGGTCAACAAAATACTTTTGTATAACACAAGGATCCCATCATGCAATTTGATCAAATCAAGACACTTTCATAAAACAACATTAGTTTAGGACTATCACATTAGACAGATTTCCATCAAATTTAAGATAACAATCTCTGTACAACTTAAATATAACACTGTCCTGAAGGCTAACTTCTATAATCAATAGCAAGGGCAGGATGTGCTTATCTCATTTCATACTGACATCTGCCCTACAGCCATCTGGAGTGGAGGTTACAGGAAATGAACAACAGAAAAGCTAAAGTGCAGGTTTCAACTTGATGTAACCCCGTCTGTGGAGATGACCTATTTCTCTTGGTCTATGAACAGAATGATTCTGCAGAAAACACTACCGTAACCTTCACAGGCGACACATGCACAGCTGTAAATCAACTGTGTGGGACTGTGGCGTCTTTGGAACTGGTACAAAACAAACAAACCTGTCCTCCATCTCTACTCTCTTCATGCTGTGCAGGTGCAGGATGGCCAGGACGATTGCCACGAGGAAGATGACAATGCAGCAGACGCTCACACTTATATAGAACACCTGAGTGGAAGTGGTGGGTGTGGTTGTCCCATCTACAGACAAAAACAAACCACACATTAACATCAACACTGTTTGCTATTAGGAATGAAGCATAGCAAAAATAAAATGGGAGTAAGGAATGAGACAAAGACATGAGTATGTGGGAGAGGAATTGTAAGTGCACTGAAGGTTCCACTTAGGGTTAATGGAAGTCTCGAATAATAGAGGCTGTGCACAGCTACAGTCTCTGAGAGCTTTTCTCATCACCTCTCTAAAAGCCTCTGAGGGCCCCAGGTTCCCTGGGCCTACCCAAGCAGAAGGGAGACCCAACCCACTAATGGTACTTTGTTACTTGGGCAGTAGATCACAAAGAGTCTGAATCAAGCTCAGTGGAAGAGGACAACCACTCCAAGAGGAGGGTGCTGGCAGAGTGCATTTCAATAGAAGAATGAATCCTTCTCTTTGGACTGAAATCATATGCTTTGGTTGTGGAAGTTTGACTAATGTGCACAGCTATACAGGGAGACTACTCTGTACTAATCTGTCCTTCATCTTATCAGGCTGATGCCACTTATGCTAGATAATACATGGAGCTGGTAGAGAGGGAGACGTGAAGCAGGATGTGGATGTGAGATTACTTACAGTCAATCGGTGTAAAAGAGTTATTGTTGGGAGGAATGGGAATCCTGGGGTCAGGGTCTGTTCCTGTTCACAGAGGAAGAAGGAAAGAGAATGACATCAATGTTAGACAACACAGAGTATTGAATTCCCACTGTGTATGACAAACAAATCAGGGCACTGTCACATCACAAAGATTGACATTTAAATGTCAATGACAATAAAGATATTTTACATATTTATAGTTTTTAGTCTAATATAGGTAAGTAGTAGAAACAAAATACATGAAAGTGCAAGATAAAAAGCAACAATGAGGTGAACAGTGATCAGCAACATCCAGTATTCTCCACTCTGACAGAGGAGTGCGGCCTCAAGACTTTGTTAGAGGCCCTGCTACTAAAACCAATCAAACCAACCGGAAACTTTTTTTTTTTTTAGGTCAAGCTCCTTAAAAGTATCTTAAGTTCCTCAAAGGCTTCTGAGTTCCTTGGAAAGTTCCAGTAGATAAAAGTGTAAGTGAGTAAGTTCAGGGCGCGTGATAATAAAACAGGAAGCAGACATTATTGTTAGTCCTGTGTTACAATACCAGCTGACAGACATGACTGCTCAGCGTACATTTTTCAGCACCACTCAAGCAAACAAAAAATCTCTTGTGGCTGCTAATTTGACTTATGCTCAAAATAAGATGGAAATAAATGTGTTTCCTAGGGGCATATGCCAAAAAGCCTTTCAGTCACATGTAATTATATTCTTTTTTATTTCCATGTGCGAAAATAGCACAGAACTGAAAGAAACAGAAAAATGTACATCTCCCACTGTAACTCTTTAAAGTATCTGACACAGTGCCGACAGTCCCCCTTAACTCTCCACAGAGTCAATTGTATTTAGGTATCATAATAACGTGTGCCAAGATGTTTTTAATGGAAAAAAGGGCACCTTTCACAGAAGACTTCTTAACATAGTAGGAAAAGCATAGGTGTAGATAACCACGTTTCAATAAAATGTTCAGAAAATGCTTTTCCAGCAATGTAAAGAGTAGGACCGCAACGATTAGTCGACTACAAAAAAATCGCACTGCAGTGCACTACATGAATGTCTGGGGCAGTATCTTTTAATATTGTTTGTCAAGACTGCACACAGTCCTACGGAGCCCGGGAGGTGCCACTGAAGAGAAAAAAAACATAGGGTGAAGAAAAAAAATGCACGGTTTACTAACTCGAGAGCACGGATTACTAAATCAAAGCTTTAAAGGGATGTGTGTTCCGATGCAAACAAATCACCCGTTAGATCTCTCAGACTTTCAGGCTGCTTTTATGCACGGTCACATGAACAGAAACAGAAGTCTGAAGTCTAGTTACTGAAGTCTGTTGGTTGATCAGGATGTGATGATAAATCACATATTTCTGAATCAAGAGAGATGGGGAACACTTCACCGAAAAAAACAAAAAGTTGAATGCAGATTATGTAAAGCATCACGGCAGCACCACCGCGATATGTGAGCATCTGAAACGCAAACATCCTGGAGCTGTGATGCCGCCGTCTCCTGAGAGGTAAGTTTTAGTGAGTAAAATTAGTGTCACGTGAACATCAGAACAGGATGTGCAACCACAGGTCACAGGCATGAAATAATCGTGACTAATCGAAAAAAAACAATTGACCGATTACTCGACTACCAAAATAATCATTAGTTGCAGCCCTAGTAAAGAGGTCAGCTCGGAAAAATAAAAACATTCAGCACTGCAGCACTATTTTGCTGAAGGATACTTTGAACCATTCATTTGTTAGAATACTCACTTTTATAGCACATTTTCCTCCTCTTGAAATTGAGCACTGTGTAGTTGTTGGCATGGAGGGTCAGATTGAGCTGCACCGTCAGAACAGCCTCTCCATCGACCTTGCCGGAACAGAAGAGGTCCACTCTAAAGACTGGAAACACACAGACCACAAAATCATTAAGACATACATCTTAATATAAAACATTGGTTTTAAGTTAAAGTGGATATTGCAGGTTAAAACCACTGTGAATCCGTATGTAGAAACTAAATTTTCATAAAAATATCTCTATATTTTCACTGCAGTTGTAAAACTGCCTCAGAAAACACAAACTGGCCGTGATATCAAATAAGGGAGCATCATTTCTGTAGGCGTTACAGGCACTAACTTAATTAATTATTCATGATTATTAACTGTACTGGACACAGATTCAGGATCGGTCAGAGTGTGACAGTAAATTATTTTGTGAACTTTTCCACACGCTGTGCTCAGGTGCTGCATCAGCAAAGTCATATTTAAAATACACAATAACCATTGCAAAACTCCAAAAACATAACCGAGTAGTGGAGTTGTAGAAAAAAATAGTAGTAGTTTCAATCCCGAAAGTGCAATTTTAGGTTTTAAATATTGCTTTTGTACAAACTGATAAAATTTAGCAGAGAAATTAAACTGTTATAATGTTGTATACATGTTATAAGAGCTGTGACAAATCATTTTGCACTTTTTCCTTCAGTTTTTGTGGGAAATTCACTTATTCATGCATCTAATTAATTTAACAACTTTATTTAACAGAGTAGAAGTTTTCTCACTGTGTTCAGGCTTCATGCTAACTAAACTAACTGTCTGCTTGCTCTAACTTTGTACTTAATAAAGGGATATGAGAGTCATTTCAATCTTCTCATAATAATCATAATTATTATTATTATTATCTAATATTATCTAACTTTCCACCAGAAAGAGGAAACACTTATGTCAACGTAAACGTATGTCATCTTCTCTGGATTCAATGGATTTACCATTTCTGAGAATGTATAAATGAGAAAAGGCCGGCGTTTGACTAACCAGAAGGACTACGGGGCACCTCCCCCTGACTAGATATGTTGCTCTGTGGCTGGGTCATGGCTGCAGGGTTCTCCACTTGGAAGCCAAGTCGGTAGTCAACCTATAGTCAAAGAATGATAAACCAAAAGTTGTCAGGAGTAAATAATTGGAACATGTGCACAAGCGAGCACTGAAATGATCACTGAATAATTTCCCATGCTGAGGCTTACCTTTGTCTTGGAGTCCCATGTGAAGTGAAGGTTGTTGGTCTCACTGGGCACCGGCAGAGTGAAGGAGAGCGCATAATGATTCACCACGTTGTCTCGCACGTAGTAAAGCTCTGCATCGAGGCCTGTGTGAGAACAGAGGATGTAAAATAGATGCTGATGAGAAAATGTTGAGCTGAGTCAACACAAAATGCTCGTTTACATCAACAAATAAACTTATATAGACTCTATAGACACACACACATATAAACCTTTAACATTTAAAAATATAAACCTTTGGAAAACAATTCACTCAAACTGCTAGCTTGGCTTCCCCTAAACATCTGTTAGCACTTGAGGACTCTCAGTGCTCAAGTGAGAAACGTCAAGTGAGACAACATCCAATATGTGACCACAATTTTCTATCACGGAAACAATATTGGGCAGGCGAAGGGTTAAGAGGAAGTGAGTGGACTTGTTGTATGCGTGACTGCATACAACATCCACAATCTGTTACACAAGACAGATCAGCACTGTATGCAGTCATTCTTTGCAACTCACTCAAAGAAAATGAAGCCTTGATTTATTTTTGACTATTTGTTCCTGTTAACTCAAAAAGTCACACAAGTCTAATGTAGGGTAAAATCCCCCGCTCTGGCCCGGGGCCGTGCTTTCAGTCGTTGAAAGTGTCTGTGTGGCAGAATGCAGTCTGTCTATCAGTGTCTGAGTATCTAGTTTAAAGAGAGAGGAAGAATGTGCCCAGGCTCCCCCAATACCCCCAGGCTGTCTCAGAGTTCGAGCTCATAGACCTTTCTCACATTGGCTCAATTAAAAACATTCTTAGGCATTTGCCAACTCAGAAAGGGGAACGGGTCTTATGCAAACTAGATTCTGAGTGAGATTTTTTTACTTTCTTTCCTTTTAAATATGAGCTTATGAAGGGCTGAACCTTATACATTATCGCTAAAACATAAATTGAGGCATATGAATGTAGAACTTTATAGAAAATAGTAGTTTAAAACACAAACCAAACACACCTTTTCTGCATTTTAGCCTCTTTTTGATAGCTCTATGTTGTAGTTACATCTCTGACTCAATAACCTTTAGGTAGCTCAATAAGATGTAGTTAAAAGCTTCAGTAAAAGCTAGTGAGTAGACCTTGAGGTCCATTTATTTAATCAAATAGATAAATAGACATTTAAATAAATATGGAATAATCTCACATCTTCCAATAAAATGACACTTTTAATTTAGTAGCTAAAACAAGCTCATGCATAAATAGTCTCTTAAGTCTGCTCTTAATTTAATTGGCATTTCTTATAATGGGTAAAGGAATACTCAATATAATGGGTATACATTAGATGAGCCAATAAATATTATTTTTCCAACTCCATCTTTTTTAATTCATTAAGCACAGGGGATGAAGATAAAGGATGATATATAATAATATATATATATATATATATATATACACGTAATAGTCCTTATATTAATGTAAAGACTATTATATATCA
>JAUBNQ010000020.1:4288110-4304829 GCA_032353495.1 Ctenopoma kingsleyae | reverse complement strand
CTATTATATATCATCCTTTATCATTCATATATATATATATATATATATATATATATATATATACACGTGACAAGAAATTGTGTAATTCAGGTTTTTGATAGTGATAAAAATCTGAGAATGTAAATTTGTGTCTATGCACAGGCTCTCACGTCTCACTTAACAGGTTTTAACACAACCACACAGTTGAGTGCTGTAATAATTGCCTTTCTAAAGCTCAACTTTGTGTGCTTCCCTTGTCTCAATGTGGACACGCTGCTTACCAACACCAATTAAACTATGCAACAAGGCATGAAGGCTCAAAGGGGGCCAGTGTGCTCAGTTTTGTCCATCCCACACTACCTTAGCTATCCACCCAAAATGCAACAACTTCAAAACAGGAATGTGAGAGACTGGCAACAGGAACCGCTCAGTGTACACATTCTCCTCAGAGAAGGAAGCTCAACCATACACTGCAGTTTAATGCCACACACACTCTCTGCTCTCTGGAAAGGGAAAACAGGTCTAATACAAGGTGTGCCTGTAAACAAGACTCTTGTTTAGGTAGTGTTTGGTCACAGCAAATAAAGAGCCCCAGTACACTGTTTGCTGCTACAGATGCAAACAGACTTCTTACTAATGGACAAAAAAAACATCACACTCTTGAATTCCAGCACTGGCAACCTGGCAGCATGCTGTGTTTTGAAGGATAATTTCCTGCTGGACATTTCCTTGTCTCTCTGCTGGTGTCAAGTGATTAACAATAGCCAGGGTAGAACATGCTGTATCACCTGCTCTGATCCAAAAACACTCGACTCCAGCACACTTGAGAAGCAGGAAATAACAATAACACAGAATATCAAAGTTAAGGGTTCAAGTTTATTGTAAAGAAATGGATCCTCTTTTTTTCAAACTGTGAAGGCCGGTTTTCATATTGTGTCAAATAAATGATAAAAAATTATAGTCATGACCTTCTGACTGTGTCCAATTATCCTATTCATTTATTCTTTTCAGCTGTTACATATTATTATCTCCGATATCACTATCTACAAACTACTCTGCCACAGGGAGAAGTATTTTTCATGAATTAGTCTAAATAAATATCAGTGAGCGTCTCAGTGATTGAGCACACACTAACACATGTAACCATGTTTAGATTAAAGTAGGCTTCATTCATTCATGGTTTGGCTCATAGAGACGTGCCGCCATATGATTCATCTGTTAAAATCTGGGCTACAGTTTATGGTTGTCACACACAATTACATGGCGTGACAGTGTGCATTGAAAAATATGGTGAAATTCATCATCACATATAAGCAATGTGGCTGGATTGGCAGCTCTAATGCATCACTGCTTTCTGTTACTACTGAGGCTGTTGGCTTTTTCTTAGACCAGAAACAACAAGTTGGTTGGTTCAGCTTTTAAAATCCTTTCATTAAGTGACTGCCATAAAATGTATTATGAGACTGAATGTTATGCAAACTTTGCATGGTTAAACTTTGTGTGTTGTTCAGGACCAAAAAATAAAGTTACAGTTACACCATTACATTACACCATAATAACCTCAGTCTGGCCTTAAAAAACTCACATTGGCAAATATGTTGCTTTGAGTTAGAGAACAGGCCAACACTGGTTTTGGGAACCCTCACAACTCACAACTGTGCACTGATCTGCACGATTGTACAGAAACGTTTAGTTGAAGTTAACCCCAGACACTTCTTGCTGAAGAATCCTTAAGTCATCCAGGTCCCGAAGCAGCAAAGCAGCCCCACACCATCACACTACCACCACCATGTTTGACTGTTGGTTTGATGTTCTTTTTATGAAATGCCATGTTTTATGCCAGATGTAAGAGGACACACACCTTCCTTCTGTAATATTGTTGAATCATGAACATTAACCTTAACTGAGGCAAGTGAGGTCTGCAGTTCTTTAGATGTTGTAGTGGCTTCATTTATGACCTCCTGGATGAATCGTTGTTGTGCTCTTGGAGTCATTTGGAGAACTGCGGTAGGCCGGTCACCTCTTGAACTTCTTTAGTATGATGTGTTTCTCTTACGTTCTTTTAGCTAATTCACTTTGTCAGACAGCTTCTATTTAAAGGATTTCTTTCTGTCTGGCAGCGATCAGGCCTGAGTGTGGCAAGTGAAATTGAACTCAGCTTTCCAAAAAATTAATACAAAATGAATCACAGTTCATTTGTGATTTAGCAAGGGAGGCAATTACTCTTTCAAATAGGGCCAGGCAGGTTTGGATAGTTTTTTCCCCTTAATAAATTAAATCATCATTTAAAAACTACATTTTGTATTTATTCGTGTTATCTTTGTGTAATATGAAATTTAGCTTGATGATCTGAACCATTTAAGTGTGAATACAAAAAAAATCTTGGGAAGGGAGTAAATACTTTCACTTTTTTGCACTGCATATGAAAACACAGCAATCTCCTACTGTTAAATTAACTGTGCTACAGGATGAAACACCAAACTAATCACATGCTCTTTTAACCCCCTGCTGACATTCCTAGAGTACATCTCAGAGCTGCCCAGTACAATTGGCCCTCTGCTGTTGGCTATTGGATTTTAAATACTTTGCTCAAGGACACATCGACACATCTTTAACAGTGGGAAAAGAGAGAGGATTACTCACTCAAGCTAATGGAAGTTTATTAAATTAAGAGGATAACTGAACATTATAAAACCATTTTGCAATGATGGTAACACAGCTGAAGACAGACTTTTCATAGAAAAGATGGTAATGCCTATGTGTGTCCAAACTTTTGACTGGTAGTGTATTCATAATGTCAAATAAGCAGAACAATATTTAGACTATTTGTCTTCTATTGAATTTATAAAACTCCCATTACACTCACTAACTCACAATGAGAAAGTGAAACTGTGGTTTTAGAAATTTTTGCCAATTCATTAAAAATCTAAAACTGAAATTGAGTCTGAATACTTTCTGATGCTACTTCAAGATCAGTCTAATAAATGTACTGAACTATTGTATTCAAAAACACATCAACAGCAAAGCAGGAAAAATAAATATTAGCCTGTCCTGAAAATGTTGTCACTACAAAGTTTTAAGGTGACGTGCAGTGTTCTCCCACAAGATGCGGATCATGTTGCAGACTTTGAAAGAGAGAACAAAAGGTGGCAGCGGCCAGGTGGCAAGGACCAGGACAGATATAACAAAGACCCTCTTGTGTGCACAGTCGACAGTATACCTCCATCCCTGGGCGCTGAGCAGATAAACACTCCCCTCCAAGTCTCTCACTAGGAAGATACTGGGCACATTAACCAAGAAAGGAGAAAATGTGGGCCCGCATGAAACTCTATCAACTGGAAACTCCAAACAAATCCACAGACATGGATAAGGCAAAGAAGGGATGGAGGGGCGCACAGGAAAGATCTCAATAGTTTCAAATATCAGATGCACTGGAAAAACTATAAACTCAAGGCAATGGGTTTTGGTCTGTGCTTGAAGAAATCACGATCAATAGCTCAATCCTAAAGTCTCTATGAATCGATAAGCAGTCTAACCTGTCAGCTGACATGCTGAAAACCAACAATCCTGAAAAAACTGTAATTTAAAATGCAGTCAGTGCGTTTGCAGTGTATTACTAGATCCACAAATTGCAGAACCCATAGAGAAATTCATAAGACTAAGCAAATACCTTCCTCCACTACAAATGTTAAACCTGACATAAGATATGACAATTCTACTATGAATGATGACATATTCACAGCAATAAGTCCATCTCCAATGTGCCATCACTATTAATTCAGCAAAGAACAGCTCCGACTATTGCCCTTATTAGTTATGATCTTTAATGGTTTTAACTAACTAATGACAAAACTCCCCATCTCTGCTCACATGCACATCAACTGAACCCACTCACACGTTATGCAAGATTCTGACATGGACCAAAGTTTTCTTATTCCTAAGATCAAAATTTACACACACTAAAGACCACACTTATGCACACGTGAGTGCTGATATTTAGGTGTAATACACTACCAGTCAAAAGTCTGGACACATAAGAAATGACTATGTTTTTGAAATAGAAGCAGATTTTTTAACATCATATTCTAATCTGAAATAAAGTGCAGACATTGTTAATATTGAAAATGACTATTGTATATAGAAACTGTCTTTGAAAGGAATATTTACATAAACATACAGAGGCCTACGTATAATCATCAAACATTAGTATTGTCTTCCAATAGCACATTATTTGTGCACATTTTACACATTTGCTAATGGAAGTTTATTATATTAAGAGGATAACTGATCATTATAAAACCATTTTGCAATGATGGTAACACAGCTGAAGACATGCATCTTTTCATGGAAAAGATAGTAAAGCCTGTGTGTGTCCAAACCTTTGACAGGTAGTGTATAACTGGTTAGTGCATTTTTTATAGTATTACAGGATTTAAATTACAATTCTATTTATATATTTGAAATAATTATTTCCATTATTTTACAAAGCATTGTGGTGTTTTGAAATTGAAAACACTACACTAGCACTTTAATTTACAGAACATCACCATGAAACGTGACTCAGACACCATCATAACAAGAAAAGAGTGTGTGCCCTTACTAAAGCTCTGACCCAAATAGGCCAGTGGAAAGACAACCCAAATTTGATGTGAATAAATTCAGTTATTAAAAAGACAGAGACTCGACCTGACAATGACCCAAGCACAGCCAGACCTGACCCGAATAGACTTAAAAATTATTACTCCCGAGACAAATTGTGGTCGACCCGAATACACATGAACAGAGTCTATTTAGAAATACTGAAGATTTTCTTCTGTTTGGAGTCTGGGGCTTCACCGACTTCATGGTAATTCATGACTTTCTTTACTTTCCTTTTCAAGTGCTCTTTTATGGGCACTGGTTGGTAGTGGTAACGGGCCGCAGCTGATCCGAGATCCATTCACTGTCCACAGTTCGGCACACATACGAACCATGGATTTTATAGGCCAATGAAGAATCAACAGAATACTCGATTTCAAAATTATTCGATAGTTGCAGCCCTACATACAGCCACTGTTATAAGTAGACCCAGCGATTTCATACATATGTTCAAGCAAAGGTGCAGTGAAAAGATACAATAAGTACAGTGTTTCTCACACTTAGAATTTACTTGGGCACGTATATTAATGACTGACATATATTTAGCCACCCATTTTTTTCGTTGCCATCTTGATCAATTAACTAGATGTCTCTTTCCCCGCGCTGTTTGCTGCTTTAAATATCAGCAGCAGGTCAGCTCAGCTGTCGCTAACTAACGTTAGTTTGTCAATTTAAAATAGTAGTATCTGGTTATCTGGTGCATCTCACTGTTTAATGAGATAATCTTCACAAATTACAAGATTGTATAATATAACCTTGACCTTGTTCACATGAAATGAAAGAAATAGTGTCACCGTGGCTTTCTGTGTTCACTGTGGGGATGAACACTGCAACAGTGCCTGTGTTTACTGGAGGCTGCCCCAGTTTAGCTAGTTAATGCTCATGCTAAGGCCAAGCTTCAACACAGGGTCACTTCCACTGTAGATGGACATATCTTACCCTATCAGCTTATGTAGTACCAGCTCATGGTGGGCACATTAATACTTAATATAATTAGTGTTTACTGTTCTTTAAATTGCTAATTTAAAGATTCTTGTAGCAAATATAACTCACATTTTTGTTTAAACAAGCATTAAACAAGATTGGTTGTTACCTGTCAATTTAGAAAACTGCTTAAAATTGATATCCCTATTTGAAATGTTTGAGAGTGAGGAGTCTGATGGCACAGCTGAGGTGTTTCCTTGCTGCAGGTTACTGGTCACTTCATTTCACAGTATTTGTTAGAGGGGGAGGAACATGCCACCACTTTCACACAGGTTTTTGTAGTCCCGCCAATGATGATGGAAAATAGCAATATAGAACCTGTATATCTCTCTCTGAGGAATCTTATCACATTTACTGAACCTTTTTTTTAAATAGGCTGCAGGAGGAGCACTGGTTGCCAAATAGTGACATCTGAAAGCATCTTACAGTTTGACGAAAACACACATTAAGCCACAATCTCTGTGGTTTTCTTTGACTCACATCAAAGAGACCATACATCAGTTTCCCTCTTTTATTCCACGAAGAGCCCCAAGGGCAGACGAGGATGAAGGCAGGGGAAAGGAATCTGAGCAAGACTGGCTGCCACTGTCTTATTATAGGCACCTCACTGATGCTTATTTGTTGCTCAAAGGAGTTCCTTAGTTTACTCAACAAATATCAAAAGGTTTACTGAAATAATTATTAGCCGTTTGTGGTAAAATGATTTCATCTTGAGGTGTCTAACAGGTCATTTAAAAGGTCTTACACACACACACACCTATTTTTGGATGCGTGTTTTACATGGTGAGCTTTGTGAGCACAACAGCATTTTGAAAGCCTGGTTTGTATGCGCAACAGAGATATTTTTGTGCTATCTTAGTTTAGCAATATGTATTTCCAAATAAAATCCATCTCCAAAATGAAACTCAGAAAAGCTACAGACCACTGATTTCTGCATTCAGTATTTCTTCACTTCCACAGCATAACAGCAAAATAAAATCAGCACAAGACCTGGCATGACAGTGGTTTCAATAGAATTAGAGTTAAGCTCAAAGTCTTATGACATTTGCTGTCAAACAGACAAACAAAAACAAAAAAACATGATAGCAAGTGATTTTAACAGCAGGGCAACAGCTTATAAAATTGGTTGTTGCTTTACGGAAACTTCTGTGAGTACAACAGCTTTTAGACAAAGGATGTGAAAGCAGGGGCTCCCTTATTCAACCACAGGATCCTTGGAGAGTGGCATGAAGGAAATGAATACTGCTGCCAATCACTCCTCACTGTTCACAGGCTCATTTTCAAAGCCCCTGCCTTTGCCTTTCAGCTCTTTGGAGGAGGGGAAAAAAGCTGGTTAGTCAACACGCACTCTGCTCTTCAAGGTACATGGATGGTTTTACACACTTTTATGAGAACTGGCTATTTTTGTAGGCAGCCAGAGGAATGATGCCAAACTCATATATTTACCTGATAAAAATATAACAACAACTGTTGGAAATAACAATTATATAAAGAGGACAATTTACATATTGATAGAGATTTCAACATGTACAATTATAATCTGCCATCAACCATAGCTGTACAAATCACATTGTCCTTTCCAACATAATTAGTTTGTTTTTAATGGAGAGATGTTTATTTTGTCTACAGACTACTTATTTTGGAATTGGGGGGCTATGGTTCTGCTTTGAAAGAAAAGCACTACTAGAGTGAGTATTAGTACATCAGTGACAGAGTAAGTGAGCCATGCATGGACTAGAAAACTGACTCTTAGTGCTTACTTTCCACCATGAAAAATTCCTCTGAGTAATGTTTTAGGTATCAATACCACTGATGATTCTACCATGAAAACTGGGCTCAAATAGGTCATTATCACAGACATTACAGATTTTAAGACTGCAAAGAAACCTTAAATGTACAGGAAAACTTACTTTTACGTCATCTCCCACCTTCTGTCCAATCACATTAATGATCAGAAAGTCAGAAAACAAAGCAAGAAAGAAAGCTATTGAAACTAGTAGCACAGGTTGGGTCATGGACCTTATGAAAGTGGTCTGAGGTTTGCGCTGTGATGCAGCATCTCTCACTTAACTCCACAACAATTTCAACATGTTTCTGCCTCAGACTTAGAAGAGCTGTTTCAGTGGTAGCACCTATACAGAAAACATTGAAACACAACAATCCTGATGGTCCACTTCACTCCAAACCAGAGCATAAACAATGTGACAATCAATAAAAAATTCTGCCTTCTCTCCTGAAACTACTTTACACTTGTCTGAGACAATATTTCTAAATAAATATAATTTAGGAGCCAATAGCATCACAGTAAATATCCTGTAGGTTTTAATCTTCAAACACATTCCAGGACAGTTTTGACCTAAATATGAAGCAGTTCCTTGCCTGTGTGTCTTCATACCACAATAACTTGCCATGTTGGAGGGATTTTTAGCATTTTTCCACTAACTTCCTGCATAAACTGGTCCTTAAGGTTAAGTATGGCTCAGGTGATTGGATTTGAGCTAGCAGCTGCAACACAATTCAAACCAGGAGACGTGGACCTTGAGACGGAGCCGACATGGGAGTAGAGTAGGATTCTTTAAGACAGTTCACTACCCGTTAGTCATATGCAAAACCCATCAGGGATGCTGCCTGCACTTCATGTGCAGACAAACATGCTGTGTATGCAAAACCATTCTTCAATTCAGGCGTGACGTTTTCCTGTACATTTGCCTTACTGACCCTCATGAGAATCGGATTGTTTGGTAAAGTTATCAAAATTAAATCCTCAACACATAGTCCATGTGCAGAAGGAAAAAAAAACAGAGAGCAGAGCAAGACTACATTACTTGGTGATATCATGTTTTTCCTATTACAGAGATGTCTCTATGCTTTACTGGCTAATTACTGGCTTTTATTCCCATACTGAAACAGCGATCCTGCAGATCACAAAGCATATGAAGACAGTGAATTTCAAAACTGTCAGAATGGTCAGAATGAATTGGTTTTGTTTGAGCAACATGTTTGAATGATCAGACGTAAGACAACACTAGAGGAGAACTGGGAGACTTGTAAAGAATTATTACAATGTGCAAGAGGCTGGATGAAGGCGGCTGATGCTTAACCTGAACCCAGTGTTACTCAAACCCTACTGACTCACCTCTACCTACTCTCGACCTTGAGATCATAGCAGTCCTCCACATGCCCCGTGTTTCTACTCCAACTTTTCATCAAACACATGCTGCTTGCAGAAAACTGAATTGTGACCATAATCTTTTGGTCACATTGGAACTTACTCGACTTACAGTCCAAATCATGCTGTACATGCAACCTGCAAAAGCACGTCAACGCTCAATTCATCCACCTATATTGGTTTAAAAGTGATATTCACTGTATTTACGAAGTATGTGTTATACATCATGCTGGATGGCAAGTTAAGTATAATATCTCTAGTAGTGATTTTCCAGCATCTGCGTAAAAAAAACACTACTGATGCAGTATTTCACCTTCCTTACAGAGGGTTAGGGTGAATATAGCACGGAGTATATATTAGTCTGGTGGTATGGTGGTAAACTGGATGATACTCAATTGTAAAATGTAATCATGATACCCACAGGTAGTTTAAAGGTTTCTGATGTTTACTGATGGCACTGGCAGCCTGACAGGTTAACTAGAAATGAGTGAGTTGATGTGCTTCATATTTTAACTGGAACATTACAATTACTACTTACTATGTGCCAGCTGTCAGTTTTGTAAGACCTGTCTTTTACCAACTGGTTTAAAAGGACAAGCAAACTCCGGGTCACTTCATGAAGCTGCACAAAGACTCCCCGGCAGCCAATGTGAGGTTGATGCCAGTTTCAGCCTCCCTCCAACATGTTTTTTTTTCCTGCCACAGCATCATGGAAGTTTCTATCCACACATACATTTAGCTCCACAGCAGTTGTCAAACATTAAGAGATTTCTCCACACGACCAGACGAGGTTTCAGGCAAACCACAAGAGAGGCCGTGGTCTGGCAACAGAAGATTAACTATGGCATGATGGAGAACAAGAGCAACCAAACCGGACAGAGTCAGTCTACACTCTAACACCAGTCAGATTACAGAGACGAGAAAAAGAGCAGAAATGGTTTGCAATAGCACAGTGAGTGATGGTTTGATGCTCCTGTCAAAAAGTCAGTGACCAAAATGATACTATTTACCTTTTTACACATTTTTAAGCATTACAAGGCCTGTAGATTTCCAAAACATGAATAAATATCTGCTATATTTGCATAAATTATGCTTATGCTTCAGTTAAAACATCAAAGGGGCTAAACACAGTCACAAGCAAACAGTACTTCTGTTTGATGGCACTGAATAACAACAAATACAGCATGAGGAGTTTAGCCAACTTCCTGTTCACTGGTGATACTTTCTCCTGGATAAATGGACACCAGAAACTAGAACATAAATAACATCTGATGCATTAATGTAAGAAGAACATGGGCATCATCCTTCCACAAAAATTCTAGCTACATATACATATATACTAATACCCCTTCATCACACTGTGCAGTGATAATTATATGATAAATGACAAGTTTCCAACTGCACCCTCGACACATTTTCAGTAAACCCAACATTAACAACTTCGGAGCAGCCCGTACACTGTCTCCACCTTGGCACCAGAATGAAGTTTTTCAGATCATTTTTGAAGAGTATGAGTCATGACAAAACAATGCTGTTTGTTTTGTAGGTCTGCTATGCTTATTTAATCTTTGTGCATATGGCCAAACATGCCCTAAGCATACCTCCCATCATACTTAGCACCTGACCACAAATACCCCATTTTTGTGTTTTTCTTATTGTATAGTCATCTCCTCCTCTGCACTGTTCCTGGTGACACATCGGCATACAGGTGTGGTTCAGACACACCACAGCTGTCACTGCTTCCAGCTTCACGTCTCTTTTCTTAATGAATTTTGCCCTTATTGTTTGAGATGATACTGGATAATATCTACTGTTGGCACATGTGCTCAGGTGCACTGATTTAGGTCAACGTGTGTTTAGGATGCTGACACATTTACAGAGGCTAATATTTACACCACAGCCCATTGCACGCATCTACTGTCCAGTCGTACCATTTTTATGACTACATAACGTGCATTTCATGGCAAATATTAATATGCATTTTTACTTGGGGCATTTTAAATGAGAACGGACAGAATCATATTTTTGTTGTTATTGTTTTAGGATGTTGAGAGATGGTGTTCAGGACAGATTTGTAATTTCAACAGTAAGGATGGCTTCTTCTTTTTTTTTTTTTGAAATTTAGCTGTCTGTTGGAAGCCAAATACAAATACTTTACTTTACTTGGCAGACGCTTTTATCCAAAGCAACTTACAAGGAGAAGACACCAGGAATTACCATTCGGGTTCTGTAAAGTGGAAAAGAAAACTGTACAAAGACCTGCTCTTTCTTTTAATCCTCACTTCCACTCATTCATTTCAGCTCAGTGTGGTACCATGGGCTCAAATCATAATTAGCAGACTAAATACAACAAATGTTGAATACAAATACGTGCAGATGTGAGGTGGACACTAGCACAACAGCCTCTCACACACACACACACACACACACACACACACACACACACACACACACACACACACTGACAGAGACAGTGACTACAAAGTTTGCAGACAGGTTTTACATGCAGGCCTTACCTAAAAGCTTCTTCACCTCCTCTACGCTCATATATATGTTGACACGGGGGTTGTTGTTATTGTTGTTGACGCCTGCGGCACTGCCCGGGCTGGCGAGGCAACCGGCCCCTTCCAGCAGCAGGAGGAAGAAGAAGCCCCCCAGCCTCCACAGCACCGAGTGTGGCCAACCCCGGGACTCAGACGGGCTGCAGGAGCCGCGAATCAACCCCAACATAGCAGTGGTCGTCTGGCTCGCAGTCGTTCTCGGTGTTCCCCAGTCGCCAATTTCTTTCTCATCCGTATCTGAAGTTAATCCCGGGAGGCGACATTACTAGTTACTCTGCGCCGCGGCGCCTCTCGGAGCCCTAACTTCTTTTCCACTAGCGCTAGCCCGTTTTTGTCCTTCCCTGCTAGCCGAGACAGGCTAAATTAGCCGGAGCAGGCTAACTTTACTCGGCCGTCAGACTGTCGTTCAGCGTTCCCGAGTTTTACGACGTTTTCCAGGCACAAAAAGTACTCACCGCATACCGACACATTCAGGCGCTTTGATTTGTGCGGTCAGAAATGAAAGAAGTGCTTTTGAAGAGGTAACGTAGCTAAAGTATAGCGCTCTCTCCCTCCATGGTCTTTGCTCCTTTTCCTCACTGTCTCAGTTTTCACTCGGAGCAGGGAGGGGAGGGGGGCGGGGGGCGGGGGGCGCTTACTGCTCTGAAGTGGAATGTTGCCTTTACGTACTGTCGGATTTAATTTGTTTTCCTACTTGATGCAAATGAAAGAACCAAAGACGGGTATAAGTTGAACGACTGTGTCAACGACTAATTATTAGTTATTACTTTTATTGTATGATCCCGTTCGTATATTTAAGCAGACTATCTTTAAACAAATTTATCATCACTGAATGAATGCCCGCAAAACTGGTATATTCTGCTCAGTCACGCACTACCAATAAACTCTAAGCATTTAACACAATTCGTGCGTATCCAGTACTGACGAGTTATCAAATACTGTCCAATACAATGACCCTTTAAAACAAGACTGCGCACTTCAATTGGCTGTGGGAAAGGTGCGTACAAAGTTTTGAGGTTCCCTGAAGGCAGCACAAAAAACCTCAAGTCAATCTGCAGAACAAGTGTGAGATTAATTTAGATGTGCAAATATTGCTGCTTATTTTCACTGAGGCCACCAAAACTAGAGGTTTGACACCAGCTTTGAAATTAAAACGTAAAAGTGAGTTAATTCTACTTTGTTTGCTTTTATTATATGTTTATTTCGAGAGCCGTGTCAGTGGTTTTCAACCGTAGGCCCTCAATTGAGTGAACAGGAGGTAGTGGACAGCTGCACTTTTCACAATGAAAATTCAGTTTTTTTCCCTCAGCCTGTTGCTGTTTCATCTGATGATTAAAATGAAAACAAAACAAGCACAGGTACATATGAGCTTTTCACAGTGACTGTAGTATAGTGTTTGGCAGCCACAGGCTTCTAAACAACATGAATGAGAGGTGAACATCATTCTGACATTTTTTGTAGTTTGGTGTTTTGATGATGGTTGTGGAGAGTACTTTAGATGACCCATCCTGCCATGTACGGGAGCATCTGAAATTGTGTTTATTCAGTTTGTTTTTGCAGGATTAAGCGGTAACAGAAGTGTAATATCAGATGACAGGTAGTGTTGATACTGTTGGGCCAATCACAGGAGTGTATTTTATCTATGGTTACTTGGGGTGGATGAGGGACAATAGATGATTATTCATTATTCATTTCATTGATCAGGATACCAAGAAGCTAAATATATTTAAATTAAATTGTGTGTGTGATTTAAAGAATTACATTTGGCAGCCTTTCTGCGCACACATAGAAAGATAAACTCAATAAAATACACATAGCATTTAAAACTTAATCTAGGATGAAAATATCAACCCAAAAAGACACGGGAAAGGGCAAACATTTTAACATTTTTATTATTAAAATATCCACCTACAAAATGGTCTATAAACACTATTTACACAACAGTCAGCAGTGATTCCTGCTAAGACACAAACATATTTTACGCAGAAAATACTGTGCACCATTGTCAGAGAGAAAGAGATGAATTTATGAAATGTGGAGAAAATATATATTTCTCATCGTCTTTATAAGGAGATCATGGGGCTGGTATAAACAGCGGGACTCTGAACACTCCACAGTTATTTCCCTGAGGGACAAATCTGCAGCTGAATCACAAATAAAACACTCTCTTAATGTGTTACCATGGACGCAGAAATGAGGTATGTCAGGTCTCTGATGCAGCGCAGCAGACTGCTTAACATTAATGTTTTCATACACAGGCTTGGTTGTATGAAAAATCCACATCTCAAATGATACATGATTTGGGTCATTTTTCACATGATTGGTTGAAGCTTCTCTGAGTCGCACAGAGCTGCAAGCACAGCTCTCAGGAATTAACAAATGATTGATGATCTCTTTCTGAAACTTTACAGTGGGTCCTGACAGGGGTTTTCAGCACAAGAAAAAGACCATAATCAGTTACTTCAAATAGATTATAAACACCAAAATTGAAGTAAGGAGGTTTTTCACATGACAGTGATGACGGTCCTTTCAACAGGATCCAAGTGCTGTAGAAAAAAAGACTCATTTTTAGCATAATTGTTGAAAAGCTTGTGATGTGCTACATTAGCAGTGAATATGCACCATCATGTACAACAACAAAAAGAAACAAACAAACCTTTATTGTTGTCTGTTTGTTCTTCTGGCTGTTAAGAAAGTTAAAATTAGCCCATGAAAAGAATTGAATTGGTTTATTTGGTAAATATAACTTAATCGTCACTGTTTAAACAGCCTGTGAGACTCACTCTGCGTTTTCTTGGGAAGCATTGGTTCACAAACCTCTCGATAACAAACATCATGTTGTACTTTATACGTCCGTTTGTACCTGCGAAGAAGTAAACACGCTCATCTATTCGATCCATTATTTTCACATAATCTTAGAGGTTTAAACAGCACATAAGTCGTGATAAGTATAATCATCCAAAGCCGGAACAGGAGATGTGCGCCTGATATGACTTACAGATAGTGGCACACTCCTCCCTCCCAGACAGGCACACTCTTGGTTTCGGAGTAGAGACGGGTGCAGGGGTGTGGTACTCGCTGGCACACTGTAAACAGTGGTCACACAACATGAGGTATGAATGTTTTAAGTACTGTCAGCAGGGGAGAGTCTGCTGGATGGTTTAGGAGTCGTGGGATGGAGCGGGGCCAATTTCTCTGGCTGATGGATGGTTTTAGGAAAGGAATGTTTAAACAATCTGATGTGAAGTGTTTAGAGGAAAAGAAGAACTCAAGAGGGGTTAGGGTATGTCCTGTGTCTCCTTCTACACAGCAGCGGCAACACTCAATTATTAGTGGAATCAGACTGATATTGTTTTATTGTGTTTGACACTGTTTTGTGTGAGGATGTTCAATATTAGTGTGATAAACATAAAACACTTTAATGACATACTACAACTGAAATTGTACATTATTCTTTTTCTTTTTTTCCTAAATTTTCCTAACTGCTATAACACAACCATGTAGACATGTTACGTGTTGTGTTAATGTATCAGCCAGTACAACATGCAGCCTTAACTCCACTTGTCGTCAAAATGTCCAGTACTGTATCAGTAACAGACTTTATATAAGCTTATTATGACAACATATACAGTTCAGTTTAGAGTTATTTGTCATAATAGATTCAATTTTAATGCTAATGTTTATGTTTTCAAGCCCCAAGTCACTTCCATTACATCTATAACTCACTTAATACATAAAGGATAATGAGTTGTTGTATAATAAAGCCATCCAGAAATAATTGTTGTTATTGATGCTTTTTCTTCTCATATCATTCAAATGTCTGGATTTCAGCATGTATCACTACTAGGTCTGGACTCAGAGAGGGAATAACAATAGTTCTGATAGAGGCTCTGGATGTCCTGTTCACAAATGAACTGAGGAAATCAGATTATTGATTTCCACAAAGGAGGGGATACAAATGAGCTAAATAAGGCTCTATTTTCATATACTAATCAGGCCTAAGTTAGAGATGTACCTATATCTTCTAATATCAATTGAATTAATTTTCCATGATTATTAGCCTCAGTAAACCACTGCAGATAATGCATTACTGTCTGTCCTCCATGTAATGTAGGTGTAGCTGTAGTCGTAATGACCAAAAGACTTCAGGCAGCAGGCAGTTTCCCATTTATAGCCTGTCAAACATACATTCAGGCAGAGTGAGTCACAGCTTGGACAGTATGTCTTAAAAATGACCAAGTGCACAGTCATCTAATGACTTAGACATTTGGACTGTTGAGGGGTTTGAAATAAGCTTTTAGAACCCGAATATCTTCATCACATTTATTTACTAATATTTAAGTTTGTTAATTTGTTAATTATCAAATCATTGAAGGATACTTCAACTGTAAATTTAACACTGGTTTGGTAAAAAAGAAAGTAAACAATATGGCACTTTGTGCCTTCACAGACACTGTATTCATGTTGTACACTCATGCCCCAGAGGCTTAAAGTTAACCAAGCCATTCATAAGTTCAGAGGGGTCAACGGTCAGTGGAGTGTGTTTCCTGCTTTTAAGAAATCAAAAGCTCTACTGTATACATACATAGCTTGTTGTTTTAAAAAGATGTGTGAACTTTGCATTTGAAATAACTTTAAATTACTACACTTTTTACATAATTTATGCTGTTCATGGTGACAGAGAGCTGGGAAGTGTAATGACAGTATAAAGAGTTTTCATCTCAGCTTTGCTGGCATTTCTTAACACTGTGGGAGTCAGACGTGGTTGGTGAGAACACCTATGGTGAGGTGACAATGGTAATTATTCATGGATCTCAGAGGACAAAATGTGGTGTCAACATGTATTGGGTGGATTGCTATAAAATTAATGCAAGAATTAACTATAATAACCTTGATGGGGTGAGTGACCGCCCAATACATTTGTTCACTTGCCAAAAATTAACTTACAGTGCGTGTGTGTGGAGAAGAAGCACATAAACTTACACAGTTCACATTGTCTGCCCTTAAACCCCACTGTGCAGTTGCAAATAAAGGAGTCCCCGTTGTTCACACACGTGCCCCCATTCTGGCAGGTCAGACTGCGACAGTCCTGCGGCAACTCTAAAAGACAACAGCTGCCATTAACATCCACAATACAGAAAGAGTAGGTCTCACATTTCAGGGACACTACTGCACTTTATCTACAGCTGCTTTCAACAATGACACATCTTTCTCTTTCAAGGTTAGTAATAACATTTCAATCACAGTGCAAACACTCACAACACCTATGTTCGTTAACTTGTCTAAAGAGCTTCATCCAACAGCACACAACATCTATTAAGACAAACAGTAAAACACATACCAGGCTTTGTTCTTAAACCTTCTTGTTGAATCTCTAGTGCGAGGCTG
>JAUBNQ010000020.1:4277644-4288010 GCA_032353495.1 Ctenopoma kingsleyae | reverse complement strand
ATCTATTAAGACAAACAGTAAAACACATACCAGGCTTTGTTCTTAAACCTTCTTGTTGAATCTCTAGTGCGAGGCTGATTTTGTTTGTCGTTTCTTCCATCTTCTCTAACCTAATTGGTGGGTTAGGTTCTGCAAGGTAAAACACTTCCTGTCATGATTCAGCATTAAAAAGACAAAAACTAATGACAGAGTGCAGCATGACTCCAGCTAAACTGAGATGATGTACATTCCTCAGTCTGGAACAAGGAAACACAAAATTACTGATCTGACAATTTAGCCCAAATGCTGTTATGACATCATGGGTGTAACAATGTTAAAAAGGAAAAGCACAATCCTAGAAAGGAAGCTTATTCTGTAGAGCTCAAGATAACATCTGTTATGTTATGCTTATGCTATAGGCTTTAAACATGGGCACTGAGATGCATTAAGTAGAAACAAATTAAAATATATCAGAAAAATAATATCGTATAAAAATCCTAAGAAAGAAAAAGAATATTGTTGAATGTCATTGTTATCACACTCAGCTCACTTTATCACATTGTGCTTGATAAAGTGCATGTGTCAGATAAAGTAGGTATGTTTGTGTGATAACAGAGAGTCCAGTTTACATTTCAGAACCACCCATATTTCATCCAGACAGGCCATGGGTAGAACCATATGGCAATAAGACCATGGTCTAAGTTATTCCATCTGCATCAAGATAAGCGAATAAGATAACTCTTTCATTATTTGGACATCCTACACAAGTCAGAACTGTTTCAATGTGTTGGTTTAATAGATGTCAGACAAATACAACAGTGTTCTGCTGGATTCATCTGGCTTTGAGGCAAAATAAATGACTGTACTGGGTAGTTTTTTATCAAATATTAACATGGCAGCAAAATATTTTGTGTGAAATACTGTACAGGACCCTTTAAACATGTCAGACTGCGTTAAAGTGACACTCCACTATATGCTTATCACATGGCTGCTCCTGCTTCTACTTACTGGTGCGATGCCGAATGGCTTTTTGAGACAAGTGAGTGAACTTGGCTGTTATTTTTCCCCTTCTGTCAACAAGTTCTTTGTACCTACAACGCAGAAGAAACAAATGCTTTACACGAGCAGACAGAAGCAAACTCTTATCAGGACAGTTTTAATAATCATTAAGATCCTGTTGTACCTGGGCAATTCCTCTGAGTTCTCTGTCTCTGCTGTACCTCCCAGGTCCTGCGGCTGAGAGGGAGGAAGTCTACGTCTGACCTGAGTCCCCTGTCCAGTGGCTGCTGGTCTGTCTCTTCTCTGTGTTCTGACCTCCATTGGTACTGTGTCAAAGCAAATTAATACAAAATTCATTTTAAATCTCACTTATTTATAATTATTTGTCTGAGTGAATTTAGAATTTATCACAGCATGTGATAATATATTTCCAGCACATTTGAATGTAGAGGAAGGGTTATGAGAAACAAACTTACACGTAGTGAAGGCTAAGTGTTGAGGTATGCTGTGGATCTGTTCCTGCCCTGTGTTTTTGACAGATGTGAGAGCCACATAGTAGTGCTGTCCTGGAGTCAGCTCACGAAGGTTATATGATCCTAATTTCCCGCCAGGCAGAAAGCGACTCCTAGTATTCAGCCCACGGGTCACGTTGACCACAAAACCATCTGGGACATTTCTTGGGTGGCGGCTCCAGGTAATCAGTGCTGAGTTAGTGGTCACATGTGACAGGGAGAGGTTCTGTGGGGGGAGAGGCCCTGAGGGAAACACATGTAAATAGTCAGATTGTTGCATGGATAGAAAAACCTATATTATGTTTCCTCTGGTTAGTTGCCGGAAATTGATGCTGTCACTAATCTAGTGTTTCTTTCTTAAGTGTATTTGCACTGATTCTTAACTTAATTTACTTTGTGTAAGACTTTACTGTGGCTTAAATGATTTGTTAACTGCAGCTGTTTGCTTTTGTATTCAGTTTTTATCCTTGCATCCATATTGTACCATCAGATAGTAGTTATATGGATTTAATGTGACAAATTATATCAAAATATCAGAAGCAAAACTTTGCATGTTCTCTATTGAATTAATATACATGTATACATATTTGTATTCACAAAGGCATGCAGCTCTGAAAATCCAAGGCATTCCTTACAATACATACAGAGGAAAGGAAAACTAAAAGAAAAGCAAGCAAACACAAGACACTGTTAGGTTTTAACTATATGTGAAAACATCATATGCTATAGATTACAAATGTAAACTAAATGAACATTTATTGTAATCTGTAGTTATCTATCATGTAATAATATCTCCTTCCATTTGTTATTAATGCTTTGTACTGGCATGTAGGACATTTATGTAGCATCAAAACGCTAAATATCAAGTGATACTATCACTGATAGATGTGCACTTGTAAACCTACTTCATAGCATGTTACGCAACAATTGTTATACATTTAAATATATTGACATTTAGCCGTTACTGACAAAGACTGCTTTATTATAATAACATACAGAGAATCCAGAAATGCTAAAATCCTAACTCTGAATCCTAAAACACTTGCACCAGCATCTGGGTTATTGTAATGTCTTCAGTAATCATACAGTTGCACTGACAGCCAAGTGGTGAAGTAACCTACTTGTCCAGAATTGCAGTGGTCCAGCTGAGTGGCTGGTGGAGGGAAACTCATCTGGTCTTATTCCACTCTGAGTCAACACATCCACTGTGTACATCTGACCAGCAAGTAATGAACTGGGGAACAAAGACACACAAACACACGTACAGTAAATACACGACAGTAGACAAAGGATGATACCTGACCTTCTCTTTCTCATGTTACTGCTGAGAGTTTGGCAAGACTGATGAAATAGTGCCCTCTAGTGGTTCAAATATATATTACCCAAAGCCATTTCAGGTTTTACCACCACAGCACCATTTAGTGGACACAGGGGCTGCTGCAGTTCTACACTAACTGGAAATTCCAGGTTACCTCTGTTCAAGTGCAGAGCCTGACCTGAAGGTGTACTCAGTGGTACTCGTGTTGAGCACTGCAGTGCGGGTCTCACTCCCACCCGAAGGCAACAAAGACACAAGCACCCTGCTGACAGCTGCATGACGCGCGACCTGAACCAGCCAGCTCAGCCAAACCTGAGATGACGACACATTGACCACCTGCAGCTCCTCCACCCGCCGAGGTCCTACAAAGAAACACACATTTACACTTGGAAATTTATACGTGTATACTTTAAAGCTCACGTGATTACATAGAAGTCTTTGCTTTAATTTAAAGTGTGCTCACTAGTGCGTATTAGTGCAGTAGCAGGCTGGCTATAGTCAGTACTGTTGGTGTTGCGTTTGATGGAGACGGTGGAGATGTTGTAAAGCAGGCCAGGCGCCAGGCCCTGCATCACATGGATCGATTGCTTCCTGTCCAGGTAGTCTGTTTTGTACATGCTCCAGCCAAGGGGGGCATAGGTGACAGCGAACCCACTGATCTGGCTGTGGGAAGGCTCCGGCTCATCCCAGCGCAGGTCCACCTCGTTCTCCTCCACGCGTACCACATGAAGACCAGAGGGAGGCAGCAGGTCTGGAAACAGTAGAAATGTTTAGAAAAAAGGTGTCTGAGCAATACAGAGGATGAACTGCAGAGTGTGGAGAAATACCTGACTCTTAACTGACCTTTCTCACAGTCTTTGCCTGTGTGTCCTGTTTGGCAAATACAATTGTAGTTTCCTCTCTGGTCACTCCAACATTGACCACGATTTCCACAAGGTTTCAGTATACAGGGATCCTCCACTTGGGGGTGACAAAGACAAGCAGTTACAACAATATGGTTTATTTCACAACTTAGCACACTTATTTGTTTCTGTTTCAGCTTATGACTCGTGAATCAGTGCAAAGCCACTTACACATCTGGCACTGGTCCCCAAAGAAACCGTCTTTGCACACACACAAATAGTTCTTTCTGTAACTCCGACACACACCTCCATTCAGACAGGGGCTGGACTCACATACGTCCTGCTCTGCACACAGATATTTACAGCAGAATTTGATTGAACATCTGCATGTTAAAATGTGTAAGCATTTGAAAATCATGTAAAAGCTTGACTGAACACTGTACCTATTTCACAGCTCTGGCCTTTGAAGCCTTGTGGACAATGACACAAGTAGGATCCAAGCTGGTCCTCACAAGTCCCTCCATGTTTGCATGGTTCCGACAGGCATTCATTTAAATCTTCAGTGGCATAAAACACACGCATACACAGGTACTACATGCAGGATGTATGTATATATTGAATTTCTGCATGTAATATTAGAAGAGTTTGATCAGACTGTACCTGTTTGACAGCGGTTTCCACTGAAGCCATCACTACACTGACACTGGTAGGATCCAACATGGTTTCGACATGTACCACCATTAAGACAAGGCTGGGATAGGCACTCATTAATCTCTGTAATGATGTAAACCAAAGTAAGTCAACCTATATTATAGTGTGTAACAATTCTACTGTATAATGATATAATATTTTTTTCATTAAATAACTATTTTGTGTTTTTTTTCTGTGTCTGTGCATGTGTTAGTGTGCGTTACAGACCCTCACAAAGTGGTGGCTGGCTCCACTCTCCCTGAATGCCACAGATGCTCTGAGTGGCTCTGGGCACAGATGTGAAGCCCGAGTGGCATAAATACACAGCCATGGAGCCTGGTGTTGTTGAGGAGAACTGGACTTCAGCGTGCTTCACTTGCGGAGGTGGGCCACATCCCAAATCTGAAATGAGTACCAACATGTTGATATTGTCAGCATGGCTGCATAGTAACACAAACCCACAAACACTGGGGCTTAAAGGAGCTCATCCAGGACAAACTAATGGCAACAGAGGTGTTTTCCACCCAGCCGCTCTGTTTTAGTCCTACTAAAATTACCTTTAGCACATTGTTAAGAGTATGTAGACGTGAATCATCACGTCTAATCACATCTTACTTAATATAGCTTAAGCAGCCGTTCTATATCTGTGTATATGGGCCCTCCAGTGCAGCAACACTGCTAAGATTATCTTCACATGAAAAGCCAGTATCTCTATGCTTAACAACACAGGATATTCCTTGCTTTCACACATCTATTAAAGTCAACATCCTACGAGGTTCTGGGAGTGAGATTTGGACATTGCTGTGTGGTGAGACACAGTCTGCTTACCTGTGGAGGTCTGCACTGAGCTCCTGTTTATTTCACAGTGTCTGCCACTGAAGGATTGTGTGCATTCACATTTATACTTTCCTATGTAGTGAAAACATGTGCCCCCATTTAGACAGGGGCTAGAAGCACAGGGGTCTGGCTTACCTGCAAGAAAACACCCACACTGAGAATTAAAATGGATTAGGATTAAAAAGGATTAAAAATCATTCTATCACGCCCCCACACACACACACGCACAAAAAGAAAAAAAGAAACAACCAGAAAATGACGATAAAACACCAAAGAGTAAAGTTTCAAAAAGCAGAATTACGCATGAAAAACAGATTTCAGCACCAAATTAGTTAGCTGTTCTACAGCACAATGAGGATTTATAAACAAGCAAAAAGACATTAAAACTCTTTTTTAGTACTGGGCAAAATTGTATGCAGCATTCAGAATTAAGAATCCTTCTAATTTTCAGCACATTCAGATGCAATTTGACACATTTATCAGTTTAAGTTTAAAGACTTTGTAGTTGGTCTTGTAAAAAGAAGGTCTAATAAAAGTGTGTTCTTTGTAATAAATTGTCTAATTTTGACAATGCTAGTAAGATTATGTTTTCATGATCTTATTAAAATAGTTATTTGAGTCAATTTCACAAAACATTGATGGTTTATGTCTTATCTCATAACTGTCTTTCTGCTCACTGAGTTAAAAAATACTAAACTAAATATGGACACAGTTAATAACAGGAATAAAAAAACTAGGGTTGTCTGGCGATTTGATGCTTTCACACAAATGTGCAAGATATGTTGTTTGTTTGGAGGGTGGCCCTCACCCACTTCACAGTGTTTTCCAGTGAATCTGTAAGGACACACACACTTGTAGCTCCCTGCCTCTTCCTTACAGGAGCCTCCATTACGACAGGGAGCAGAAGCACAGGTATTGAGTCTAACTGGAAAGAGAGAGGGAGAAGGGATTCTTTGAAGCAGACACTACTCTATCTTTTAATCACACATGTTAAATCTGTTTCAGTAATTCCATGCAATTCCAGTCATCATTCAAGAAAACAGTTCATAACTCAGACATAGGTACAAATTATCATAAGCCTTTCAGCACTGCGTTATTACAAACAGCATTGCGAGTAATGGCATGTTTCCTGATGCACTAATGCTGGGTTTCAGCTTGAATAATAATCCACAGATCTGAAGGGTGTTTTGATAATGGTGCTTTAGAAATTCATGTGAATATGTTCTTCTAATGTTTTGATCAATCGTGCTACCTTTCTCACAGTGCTTCCCCCAGTATCCGTATTTGCATTCGCAGGTGTAGCCTCCATCCCGCTCGTAGCAGTAGCCCCCATTCAGACACGGAGAGGAGTCGCAGACTGATCGCGGCTGTACTGAAAAACACACACCGAGACTTGACTGTGTTCCACTGCACAGGTACCACCTAAATTTTATTCAAGCACGTGGGCTTGGTCCGACCTTTCAAAAACACAGATTTCTGTCATTTTATGATTCAATTAAATACAGATGCTGCAAGAGCATTCAACAAAGACATAAATCATTGCCCTGTTGTTGGCTAGGTGCCTGAGGCTCTTACCATAGGGATAGAAGTCCTTATGATCAAGTTCTGCTGCACTAGTCTGACATGTGCATAGATAGGTTCCCCCATACTCCAAACAAGGACCTCCATCAGGACACGGCCTGCTGTTACTGCAGGGCGTCTGGGTTACTTCTGAGTGGAAGTGAATGAATCAGATTTGCAAATTTCTGGTCTGAGATATGTGTGATCTTACATTGACCTTTTTTTTTCACATTCTTTAAAGCTCTTCTTCTTAGACACCTGATAGGATTCTATGTATCATACTCACCAAACTGACAGTAGAGTCCTGTGTAGCCTGAAGGGCATTCACAGGTCCCATTGATGTCCACGCAGACACCCCCATTCTGGCAAAGACATTCCTCTGCAAACACAGTAAGAGAGAGAGTGTGTGTGTGTGTGTGTGTGAGAATGACAGAGAAAAGCTCATAGCTGGCTCATTTACTCAAGCTACTTGAAAGCAAGTGATTAAATTATGTTAAGTTTTCAGTATTGGCCTGAGTGTAAACATAGAGAGAAAGTATAAATGGGCAACATGTGTAACATATGCTGAGTGTCTTTCATCTGCTGTACTGTAAACTATGTATTGATTCACTGTCATTTCTCTTTCCCTAATCTTTTCCAACAAAGTTCACAGGACCAGGAGATTACCAGTCAGCAGCATGCCTGCAGCATGCACATCCGCTCAGTACAAATTATAAGAATGTTTTTATTTTCCTCTCCTTCCTAATTGCAGCAGTGGATCAAAGGAAGTGGCCATATCACAGCTAAGTGGTTCTCCTTTGAAGTCCCAGGAGCTCGGTGGAGGGTATTATTTTTCTGATGATATGTAGCATATTTTGTGACCAAAATGTATGGCCCCAAGGGCAATTAATGGATTGTTAATTTGCAAGAGCCACTTTCATTGGCCACCTGTGCGGCCCGGGCCCTTTGATCTGTGAGCCTGATTAGGCACTTCTGAGTCCCACTACTTTCTCTTCCTTGGAGGATCATGCTCTTTTTTTCCACTGTGCCTTCCAAGTGAGCCAGGCAGGAAAGTATTTTGAGATTTAAGAGGGCCTATATAAGCACTGATAGTTATTTCAGCTCAAGGGTGAGAAATAGCATGCATTTGCTATAGCTCAAATTCTATTAAAGAGCTTTTGGTGGGAAAAAAAACTTGCAGCAAATGTTATCAGAGGCTGACAGTAACCTCTCACGGAAGCCTGATTTACTGTAGCTTCAAAAGGTTCACTAGCTATTTCCTAAAACAAATATAGTATGTTACAAGCATTAAACATTACACAAAATGACTTAATGTGTTTTTATGAAATGAAGATATGAGGTATTAGGAGAGAATACATATTTTGTGTTCAAACTGCCCTATGGTTATGCAAGGAGCAGCTGTGCTTGAAACTATAGCGTGGTGCAGTGGCCAGCTTCCAGAGAATCAAGTAGCGGTGTGGAAGCATGCATATTTTAACAGCTCGGTCTGAAGAAATGACCTGAATACCAAAGACCAGCTTTGACTCATAAACAGGTCCTTTTTAAGTCTAGACAAAGCACTTCCTCTTGTTGGTAAGCTAATAAAATGGGCTGTAAAACTATTATTCACAGCATCAAGCGACTGGTTCCTGTAGTAAACTGGGCGAGGCCGTGTCAGTTTTGATAATTACAATAATCCATCATCACAGCAGCCTCTTCCAGGGCAGAGTTCCAAATTCCTGTGGGATAGCACAGATCCTCTTCAAATACGCCAGTCTGCTCTCTACCTGCCCAGCTGCCTGCTGCTGTAAGTATCAGCCAGGCCGAGCGTACAGTACAATACCTTCACACTTGTCACCATAGAAGCCTGGAGCGCAGGTACAGCTGTTGATTCCCAAGCTGGTGTATTCACAAATCTGGTGCGTCTTGCAGTCTTCCTCTTCACACAAGGCTGTTGATTGAAAAGCATGAGGTCTAAATCAAACTGTATGTGAAAAAGTTTGGCAAAGCTTTAACTTAAGCTGTACGTGCTTTTACCTGTTTGGTTTTCTGTCTCCGTTGAATTGATTTGAAGCGCCACCAATTCTGAAGAGGGGAGCATATGAAGGTGGTTTAAAGGGTTGGTTCATGCAAATAACAATGAAACATATCCTCACTAGAAATCAAAAATCTAGCAATATAGATAGTTTTGGATGTTTTGGGACTTAGCTGCCATATTTATTATGTAGCAACCCTTTCATATCGTAGCTACATTTAAGAAACTTTTATGTTGCTTTATGTCATACATTTATATTAATGAATGAATAAAATATAAATATTGGCCAATATATCATGGGTAAACAGATGCAGCCAGGTGAATGTGCTCACTCACAGGCAAACTAGTCCTATCACACAGTCAAAAACTCTTGTTAAATTTTATTTATATAGCTGAACATGATAAATTTACATCAAGAGGATTTATAAACTGGCAAGCAACGATAAAAATGTTCTTTACCTTTTTTAACTTTTCTTTATTTATGGCTATTTTTTTATTTTACACTGTTGTTACTACATACTGTGAGGCCACATTTTCTTAGAATAGCTTATAAAATGTTGTATGTGATGTATGAGTCCATTTGTGTCTGTCCAAGGTGAAAAAAAATGCTATATTACCAAACTGAAAGAAGAAAGTATACTATTTGCTATCAAAACTCATTTTACAAACACGCTCCTCTCATGTTGAATTCAAATCACCTGTCTCACAAAGAGTTCCAGTGAAGGCAGAGGGACACACACAGCTAGAGCTGGCCACCTGATCAACGCACTCTCCTCCATTCTGACAGGGCTGCGACTCACACTCGTTTATGTCTGGAGGATACACAAACGTCAGTTAATGAGAGAAGTTTATGTGCTGCTGATTTAGCTTCACATTAAGATTTTTCAGTCTTCACGCGGAAATGCAAGATTTTGTTGTCTAACACGCTCAGCTGGGTTAGGAGCACTGAACTTCCCTTCTGAAAGCATCGAGTTTCACTGACCAGGTGTCTGGTATTAAGGCTAATCCAGTCTCATGTAGAAACAAGGATTCATGAACTGTCCTAGGCCTGATAATCTAATTCCCTATTGGTTTCATATTTCATCAACAATCAATCACAAGAGTGAGATTAGCAAAGGTCTTTAAGAAAACCAACCTGTCTTCAGTGAACTTTCTTACTCTGGTTCATTGCTACAGTGTACGACCCAAGAAAAAAACAGCGGGTGTTTGCAAATCAATTCAACCATAACCTCAACTTGGACCCACTTGTCTAGGTAAACTGGGAAACTTGGGACAAAAACAGCTGCCAAATGACTGAGGTTGATGTAGAAAGCAGAAGAAAATATTTCCTCTGAGGGGAGATGCCTACTTTCCCTGGGACTGTGAAAACCCCTGCTCACCTGTCTCACACAGGACACCAGTGTAGCCTGGTTCACACACGCAGGTGAAACTGCCAGCGCCTTGTACACACAGCGCGTTGTTGAGGCACGGTCTGTCTTTGCACTCGTCAACGTCTGCACACAAACACACACAGACATGCTCATGGAATATTTACTCAGCTGATTAATATATCCGCCACACTGCTCCACTCACTCAGCAAGTATGTGCTGCTGGCTGTGAAAGGTATTAGAAGAGG
>JAUBNQ010000020.1:4247904-4263599 GCA_032353495.1 Ctenopoma kingsleyae | reverse complement strand
ACTTAGACTGACAACCTGAGCCTTGGCTTCGTCCTGAAGCAGAAATGTTTATTAATGGCAAATATTCTGCTAAAGTACAAACACTTACCTCACATAATCAACTTTGTGGAAGAAATTCAAGTATACCCTGTCTCTTTGTGTTTCCTTGAGTTCCTGCAGGAATTCCTGAAGGGCTGTCTGCACTAATTCCACATCCAGCTCTTCACCTTCACCACGGTACAAGGGCAACGCTGACCTGTCTGTCACACTCTGTCCGCCTAACCAGAGACCACATTAATAAATCCATTTCCTTTTAGAAGTAGTTGGCATGATAACATTATAAAATCTGTGACCATACCTTTTACTTCCATATGATTTCTCCAGGGAGAGGGAGACCGTCTACGTGACCCACGTATGCCTGAAGCACACATGCGGTTCATGCCAACAGTACGGCGCAAAGCTGAACACAACCCTGCCAGCTTGAGCTCCAACTCCTTGTGTTTGGCATCACCCAGCTGTAGTTTCTCTTCCAGACTCTGAGCCTTGTTTTCAGCAAGACCAACCTGCGCAGAGAGTTCCCTGACCTGGACCCTGGCATCCTCCAGTGCTTCCTCAAGCTGGGCAGAGATTTCTCTGAGTCTCTGCTCACTCCGCTGCTTGTGAGTTTCACTTTCTTGCAGCAGCTCTTGACTCTCCTGCTCTGCGCTTTCCAGTTCCACCAAACGACGCTGCAGACCTGCAACCTGCACAAGCACACAGTACTAAATGATATAAGAAGTGTAATTTACTCTGCAGGTCATCTGTCTATTTATTATATACTGTGCAATATAACATGAAAGGTCTTAGGAGGACGCAAGCATAAACACCTGTCATACCTTGAATTTCGTGTGTCTACATTTAGTTGTTTAATTTAGTTTGTAGTTGTAACCAGAATAAGAAAGCCCAGATTAGTCAGACTCATGCTTGGTCTACATGATTATGATGATTATGTATCACATTTGCATAAATGTGGGGAAGAGAACTATAATTTAATTGCTTTAAGAAAAATACCATGAGCATTAGCTAGTAACTGAGTATCTGAAAAACGTTAACCATGATCCTTCTTTATATCTTTACAGGAGAGTTATTCAACCTCAAGCCTGGGTGCTTGATATGTGGACAAATTCAGAAAATATTTCACAGACTGTTTAGTTTTACAAAAGGATACATTAACCTGACTTCAAATATATCACAATAATGTGCAATCCCTTTGGAAGTGTTGTTCAAGCTCTTGGAACCTGAATCTAAATATGTGCTATGTATTCACTTGATAATTCAGTGACAGTGTTGGGGTCATGAGAGTTTGGGGACATGTGGTTAGGAAACAGGAAAGTTAAAAATATGACTTTATAAAATAGAAAAAATGTTTTTTCCACACATTTGCTGCACAATTATAACACATACAATTTCTACTTAGAAGTTAAAACTGAAAGAGTTTCTTAAATTTACTGTTGTTATGTTATATTCACAACATTTTATAGCAGAATTATAGACATCCCATTGAGGTTATGGTAGAGTGCATTTTTTTAACAATTATGCAAGGGACAGTGGAATGTTTGCACTAGCATGTTGTTAACAACCCAATTCCTATATGCCCTTTACCTCATTTAGTGCTGCTTCTCTGCCAGCCTCACACTCCAACACCCTCTGCTTAAGAGTGAAAGCCTCGTGACGTGCCTCCTCCTCTTTCTGCTCCTCCTGACATACCCGAGCCTGCAGCTCTCGTAGCTCGTTTTTTTGCCGGTTGTTCACGCCTTCGAGGATCTTTACCTGCCCATGATAATGCAGCACACACTATTTGGAGGTAATGCTTTACTTACGTTAAATGAAAAGCAGCAACCTCAATAATGTTTCACCTGTCTGCGAAGCTCCTGTAGCTCTCTGCGTGCCTGCAGATGGGACTTCTCCAGCTCTCTCATACTGCTCCGTAGAGTGGTTGTCTCTTGATGCACTGAGCTTCTACATTCCTCTAGGACAGCCACTTTCTGCTCCCTCTCCTCCACAGCTCGTCTCAAACTACTCAAGACATGTTTAAAGTTAACATCAAATTTCAGCACAACACTGCAACAACAGGATTTATAGAATGCCATGTAAAAGCTGTACCTGCTGTTGTCACTCTCTGCTCTCTTGATTAAAGTTCGAAGCTCCTCGTTAGAGACTTGGATGGCCTCTTTCTCTCTGGTTTCATTACCCAAGACCCTTCTCAGGTTCAAGGTTTCTTTTCGTTGCTTGTCTCGTTCCTGTGCACACTCCTGAAGCTCTCTATGAGCCTCAATTATCTCCCTTCGCCCTTTCATAAGTCCATCCTCTGTGTCCTGCAGCTGCCGACGAAGGCCTTCTAACTTCATGTCCAGATTAGAGAGAATGAAAAGCAAGATATCATGTCAATGAAGGTAAATCAAAAGTTCTTGTGATAAACAGTAAATACATCAATACAAATTTTACCTTTACCTATCTACTTACATACCTTACCTTATCTAATTTAAGAGGTATAAGTTTATAAGGTAGTTACAAGGACTTAATAAACTTAATAATTTTAACTGATCTTAAACCTTTTTCATTAGTCTTTCTATCCTCAGTAATTACTGAACACATTTATTCCGCTGTTACATACAGCTCATCAAAAGCTCAAACATATGCACTATATATAACAATAAAAACAGAACCGGAAAAATCCTTCACCAAACTACAAAACAGATCTGGATTCAGATAATGGATTCAAGCTTCACTGTTTGAATGCTTAAATTCTACTACTCCTATTTTAAGGGCTATGTGCACAATCTCAAGACACTGCATGACCTATATTCTGTTTTATGGCAACATTATATGTGGAGCAAGAGAAACAGGGAGGACAGGGCTTATCTGGGCATGGATAAGAGCCAGTTGGGCCTGCAGCCAGGTGCTGTCTCTTCCCATCTCCTCACTGCAGCTTGCAGTGTAAAGAATCCACAGAGATCAACATGATAAACAGCAGACCCCCCTGAGGTGGCAGGGAAAGAGGGGGAGAAGGGTGGATAAGGGAGGATGAGGAGGAGGACTGTTATGTTCAGAGGCCACACAAGATGGCTCTTTCTCATAAACCCTAATGTGAGAAAAAACAAGCCAGTGCAGATCTGGCCAATTATACTTTATTTTATCTGATTTTTTGGGTGGGGAGTGGAGGAGGAGGGCAGAGAATATGAGGGCAGCAGTGTTGTGTTATATGGATGGGAGAGGGCGACCTGGAGTCCCATTGGAGCCAGTCTCTCACTGCTGCAAGGGAGAAAATAAACACTCCCCCACTGGCTTATTTGCACAAGGGGCTAACTCAAACTTTGATTTCATATTATGGTACCAGGGACCGTATCCTACCCCTTTTGGTTCTCGCTCTCTTCCCTTGATTTCTCCCTTTTTCTGCTCTCTAACTCTGTCACACATTCTCACTACTGCTTTTTAATTGTCTGACATGAGTATCCTGAGATGGGATTAGTGAAAATAATCAAACAAGGAAATGTGCTGGGGTGGTTGCCAAATATGACAGTGTCGTTGAAGCTTGACTTGATATATGGCGTTAGGCAGGGCTGTCCAAACCTCAAAACCCTTCGGCTCTGGCTCCGCACAACCTCATTCACTATAGTTTGACAACAGTAAGGAGAAAAAGTGAAGACAGGATGATCCTCATTTTTGCTATTTTATTGAAACCAAGACGCCCCACTCAGATAAACAATCCACTTTTCCAGGGAAACCAGGCTTTTAAATCAATACATGGTGAGGAGCTTACAACTCTGCAAGTTACATCTTAATGAGGTGACTGTGAGGTTGTTATTTCGTTAAAACATTCAGCGACCCTGTGCCTGGAATCCTGACCTCAAGCAACCCAAGAGTTGAGTTACGACTCTCATTTGGCGCAGAGAGTTCTGACACTGGGCCAGAATTATAGTCTAATTGCACTTTTGTGTTTATATTAAGGTCAGTGGAATTTCATTTTCCTTCAGTGGACTTCACAGGGAAAAGACAGAAAGAGAAGACTGAGTTAGAGTCTAAAGAGTGGACACAACCTCTCCTTGTAGGATTTGGCTCTATAGGTGGATAGAGCTGGTGAATATGTTTAAAAGGTTCTCACCTCCAGTTGTGTCTGTTCTTTCTGTTGGTTCAACTCTCTGAGCTGCTCAGTTAGACTCTTCTTGTCATCCTCATAGGAGTTCAAAGACTCTCCAAATTGAGCCCGCAAGTCTTGCAGCTCAGACTGAAGAACAGCCATTGCATTCTAAACCACAGAGGTATACAGCCCAGTTAGCTCAGTTATATTTACAGAACAAGAAACCTGACCAGATCTAAAATGACTGTGTTATATATGTTATATATTACCATATTCTGCTCCTGTTTGCTAAGGGCCTCCCTCTGCATCTGCTCAAGCTTCATGTCTGCTGTGGCCAGGTCCTGCTGCAGAGCAACTAGTTTCTCTGTTATTGCAACCTTCTCTGCCTCCTTCTGTGACATAGCCTGAGCACAAGAGACTAGAAATTTAGGCTCGTTTATAAAGAGCTCACAAAAAGAAGATAGTTTGCAATAGGGACTTACAGACGCTATACTGCTTTTACCCCACACTCCACCATTTTAAGGTTCATAAGCATCTAACAAATCTACAAACTGACGTATGGTGCATCATGAAAAGCATGATCAGCTATTGAGCAGTCCAAGTCTATACCCAGCAACTTTTTTTAAAGTGTGTGGCTGGCATCATTTTTTGTGAAGATAGAACCAACTTTTCTGGAATTGTAATTTGCAAATCTAAACATCAAACAATCTAAAAATAAACCTACAAAGACCACACACCTGCTGCTTTTCATTCTCAGCCTGCAGGAGGCTTTGGTTGCAGTCCTGCTGCAGCCTGGCCAATTCCTCTTGCACCTGCTGCAGTTCCTTCTGGCTGCTCACACGCAGCTCTTCATATTGTCTACGCAGCTGCTCTTCAGTCTGCTCCCGCAAAACCCTCAGCTCTGCACACTGCTGCTCCTGTCAAGCACCAAACACACACATCTGCTTAGTTAAAAGAAAGCTAAGGCATCTTATTTAATTTAGTCAGAGTCATAATCACAACCATGTAATTTGTACTGTACCCTTTTCCTGTGTTCAGCTTCTAGCTGCTCTCTGTGAATTTGCTCTTTGTTGTTTAGAGTCAGGAAGGCATTCCTCTCCACCTGAGCCACTTTTTCCTCCAACCTATTCTGCTCTTGTGAAGCTTGTGCTAACTGGTTTTCAGCGTCCACACGCATTTGAGCACCATCACCTAGACAGACAAACATACCCACAGTCAAGCCAAACTCTCAACCCGTAAATCAGTGGGGACACTTATCACACATGGAGCGTGACCCAGGATCAGCAAGGAGTTTTATTTATAGGGGATACTCATCAATGTCTTCACATGGAACATGCTAGCTTAACTCTACTTATCTGATCCATATGTCATTGTGTGGAGTGGTGGGACCCTGGTCAGCTGAGAAAGCAGCTTCAGTGATCCTGCAGCCCAGCTGTTGCAGGGCTCACAGCTGAAATATGGATCTCTAGTGGGCTGTTGGAAAGGCTTCATGGCCAGGGGGTTTGGCATGGAGAAGAGCGTATCTCTGAGGGAGGGGGCTACTCACGCGTCAAGGCCTCGTTAGCCAGGAGCAAACTGCGTCTCTCCCCCTCCAACCTGGTGCACTCAGCCTCCAGAGACAAGGCAAGCTCCTGGCTCTCAAACAGAGCCGTCTCTAGAGACTCCTTTTCTGCTCTGGAACACAGCAGTTTAAGTACTGAAAAAAAGACCTTTGAACCACAAGGTGTAGAAGGTAATAAAATCCAATGATCCATCATGAGCATAGTTTCCAAATAAAACCATGTTACTTAAAGACTCCTGTTACATGAGACTCGTTGTGTTTTAGAATGTAAAAATTGTTTATAAAGTCAAAATTACTTTAAATACAATTAGACCGTTAGTCTGGGGTGTTTGGGATGCTTTTAACAACACTGCACAGACTTGCAGTGAATTCTTACACTCCTAACCATAACCATAACCATAACCATAACCATAACTAATACAGGCATAAACCAAACCCAAAATGACCTTAACCAATGGAAAAAACTGGGAAAACTGGTTTTAAATCTGCAATTGCTCTCACACGTTATAGGTCAGAACACACAAACACACTCAGACCTAAGAGCAACCAGCTCCTGCCTGAGACCACAGGCCTTTCGATCAGCAGAATTTAGCTTGACGTCCAGAGACGCCTTGTCTTTGGTCAGCTCCTCCCTGGCATGAGTAGCTCTCTTTAGGGCTGTGGTCTGTGTGTCAAGTTCTTTCCTGCACACACAGAGCTCCTCTGACACTTTCTGCATCTGCCTGGTGACCTGGAGACCAACATGCACACACATAAATAAATGTCACCATCATTCTCATATCAGCCATAATAAACACTATGCAGTTTATGATTATGTATAAAAATATAGAATACACACTTTGGAAAAATAATTACAAGAAACTTATCTTTAGCAAGATCATGACAGTTGTATGAACCCGTACAGCTACATTATATTTGGAATATGTATGTGTTGGATTGAGAATGAACATCCCACCTCTACATTTTATGTATTTGGCGCACTAATATTGAACTCTACAAACCCCTCTTTTTCCTTTTATGAAGCATAAATTACACAAACTTTAATTGATTCATGACAGGGTATAGGAACTGCAGGGACATAGCAAATGCACTGCCTGAGGCAAAACAAAAATGATTAGTGGGTTACGATTTTTTTCCTAATCATTGCCTAAATCATTATGACGACAGAATCTATATCTAGCAACAAAAATAATGAACCGGGCAAATGTGCAGTTCATTTGGAAATTGCTGAATTTAGCACATATTTAATTCCCAAAAAAGACTGACGATTCTCATAGGAGTAATTTTTCTAAATTCACTGAATGCAGCAGGTTATGATACAAAATAATAACCTCTGCTCATTCTACAACATGGTTACATGTTAGAGTAAAACAGGTTTAATATTACTTAATAAATATGCTTTTTAATTTTTTCTGAGTTAGATATGAAAGTGGGTTCGTTCCCATGTCTGTGCACTAAATATGGAGCTAGAGTCAGCAGGCATTTAGCTTGTGTAACACAAAGACTGGAACCAGGGGGAAACAGCCAACCTGACTCTATCCAAAGGTAAGGGAGCTTATCAGCATCTTTAAAACTCCTAAATAACATAATATATCTTTTTCATTTACTGTGTACAAAAACCAAAGTGTAAAACTGACAAGTTGTGGTTTTACACAGTTACATGCAGGCCTGGCGACATACTCTAGGAAAGCCAGCCAGGAAACGGCTCCAGCACGTCAATCCCTGCATAACCACAACTTTAAATTTTTACATTATGTAATGATTAAACAAATGAAATACAATGTGTTAATTACTGAGTTTTAGGGTTCATGGTAGGTAGTAGATCTTTGGCCTGGTTTTCCCCTGAAATACGGTGTCTTTAAATGCAGTGACAGACACACCATCATACTGTCTATAATGAACCCACATAAGTTTTAATATTTCACCGCAGCAGAATGTTTGAAAAGCAACAATCACAGTAATGTGATTTTAAACCAAACTAAATTTATCTCACAATAACTAATGTTAACACATCATGTCTTTCAGCCTCTCCTTGGGTAAATATTAAAGAGAGGGCATTAAAGCAATATTATGAATGTGAGTAGCGCCCAGAAAGGGGATGAAACATGAGCTTAGTATGCTGGAGGCAACTTCAGGGCATGTTTTATACACAGAAAATGTATTTTTACAGATAGACTAACTAAAATTGTTTAGATGAAATTTGTTATATTCTGGTTGAGATCAACATGGACATCAAACAGAAAAGGATTCTTTTCATTCTTTAGGGGACAAAACAGGGAGAGAAAGGGAAGAATAGGAATACTTTAGGTGTTAATTTATTGGCTCTTTCACTAAACCCCTACTGGATATTATATGTCTATCAATTTATCTTTTCCAGTTCACATTTGTTCATGGAGGTTCCTTGTTTGTTATGTCCCAAGTTACTCATAAAATTCAGAGTGGGGCCTCCATATCCCATTTGAAAGAAAAAATATTATAGCAGATGTGTCCAGTATCTCCAATACATTTTAATGTGACAACAGGCTTCATGAACTTGATGAAAGCTATTAATAACAGCAACTCTTCCAAGTGGTGGGAACTGGGAGGATGGAGGCTAAAGTGTGTGAACGGCCTTGAGTGCCTAACCTGAGAGTGCTGCTCCAGAACCTGAGCATGCTCATTCTGCAGCAGGCTTAGCTCTCCTTCTGCTTTCTGGCAGAGATCCTGAAAGTGGCTGTGGGAGATCTCTAGGGCTTGTTTCTCAGCAAGCAGATTCATCATCTCCTGCTGCACTCGCGCTGTCTCCTCCCTGGCTGCTGCCCGCTCCACTTCAGCATCCCGTCTACATTCACCAAGCTCTGCTTTCTCACATTCTGTCTGGAAGGCAAACAAAAATATTTAACTTCTTTTCTGTCTAACTCTGCCTTACATCAATGTGACAGGGCAACTACTTGCAGAATACCTGTAGCAGAATACGATTGAGTTCCACCTTGTCTTTGGCTAAGCCTTCACTCAGGGCAGCCATTTTGGCCAGAGAATCTTTTAAGGCAGCCTCTTGATTCTGCAGTTTGGTGAGGGCTAACTCTTGTGTAGCATTCTGAGACTCCAGCTGAGGAGTTAAACATACATATTAGAAAAATTTAGACCATCAGGACTCTAAGGGAGAATACAATAATACAGATCAGACTACCTACTGCACAACACAGAAGTCTACCTTGCTAAGAGCCAGAGCAAGGCTGGCCTTATCGTCTTCCAACACCTCCTTTTGCAGGGTGATATGACTCAGCGCCTCCTTTACTGTCACAAGTTCCCTACGCAAATCAGAGTGCTTCCCTTCAAGCTCCTCCAGACTCCTTTCACTGAAACAAAGTGTTCCACATAATACATGACTCTCTAACACTGTTTCTTTGTCTCACACACGTGCGGATTATTTGTATAAACAATAACTTTAACAGTAATCTATCTTCACTTTGGACTATGGAGAAATGTTGGTGCCAAAGGCCGGAACAGGGAGTTACATTTTGCTGCATTGCATGTCCTTCTCCAATTCTCTGCTAATCAAATTTTTTTCAAGCAAAAGAAACCCTCAAAAAGAGGAAAAAAAGTTTCCATCTTGCATGAGTGCAGTAAAGCAATGTAAATCATTTACATTTTCATCCAAATGTCATCTGGTCCATTGCTGGCTGGAGAATGACATATGTTATTCATCTGAATTCTAAACAAACAGAGCTTGAAAACAATCATGGGTGACGAGATGTGCATTGTGTAACGGTCATTCTTCTGTGCTTATGCTATACCCTCTTTGGACCTCCGTGCGCTGGCGTGCCAGCTGCATCTCTAGATCCTCCCTTTGCTGCCTCAGGAGGTCCCGCTGTCTCTGGAGCTCCAGTGATGAGCCCCGCAATACCTCCAGCTCAGCATGCTGGGAGTCCACCTCCTGCTGCAGTCCTGAGAGTAGCTTCTCCAGGCTGCTCTTTTCACTGTGAGGCATGGAAGTAGAGAGAGGCAGTGAAAAAAAGAGAGAGAATATGTGGATGACAACTGTTGCACAATGATCACCATAATCAAAACACTTAATTTAAAAAAAGAAAAAGTCAACAAAACACTTCACAACATAAACATCTTTTGTACAAATTTGTATGAATATTGTTTCTGGAAAGGCTTTAATATATTTACATATATTCTGATGATGATAATGATGCAAATCAACTTAATTAAACAAACCAAACTACAATATTTGTCATCATCATTATAACCCGTGCATTTTTCTAAAAACAACATTTAGGCCTAATACCAATTTGACAACTAACAAAACCAAGCCTAAAACTATGAAACAGAAAACACACAACTATCCATCCATTAGTCTAACAACTTTTCCTGTTGAGGGTTGTGGGGGTGCTGTAGCCAATCCCAGTTCTCATTGGGTGAGAAGAATAAAAGTAACTACTTTTTATCCATAGTCCTATAAGTCCTGACACAATCAAAAGTACAATAACTGCATGATCAGTATCTACCTAGTGATAAGCTCCAGTGAGCAGCGATATCTGTTGCTGTCTCTGAGGCTTTCCTCTAAGGCTGTTTTAGCCTCTTGACTTTCCATCCTTAATTCCTGGATTTTCTGCTCCATCTCTCTCCTCCCAATGCCCTTTTCCTGCAGGTGATTGCGCAGTGTGTCCACTTGCTCTAGGGCAGCACCCAGACACCCATTCAGGTCCTGTTTGTGTGTGAGAGCATGGTTACAAATATTAAGAGGCTTAGGTGAATGTTATTAGAAAGTTTTATAAATGATGTACAACAAAAGTGTGGGGTGGACTAGCCACTTTTGTCTGACCTGTATTTGTTTCTGATGCTTGGAGAGAGCACTCTGCACAGCCATTAGAGTAGTGTTTCTCAGAGGAGACCGGCCAGGAGGTGAAGACAACACATTTTCAGAGCCACTACTATCACCTTCTTCGCCAACCAACTGGACGTAAGAGAGTAAGAAAAGAAAATAATTTTTTTGTTCTTATATAATAAATTGCGCAATCTATCTTAGTTCTATGTCTTGTTCTGACCTGGTGAACTTCATATAAAATCTTTTGGAGGGATTGGATCTCTGTGTGGAGGAGCTCCATCTCTGCTTTATCCTCTGTTCTCCTTGTCTCCTGAGCAGGAAACCATGCAAGGTCAGATAAGGAGCACACATGGAGTAAGCCTGACATTCCCCAGACTGCAGACACGGAAGTGGTGGAGTTTATCAAAACTAAGATTCAGACTACAGCCAATTTAGTACCCTTAACCACCCATCAATGTCCCACCCCCTACTTCTCCCATGGTCCCACCATCCTGTCCAGACAGATCTGCATGGTGTTGAGGCTGGCATCCTTCTCACTGTTCTGGCTCTGGAGGTGCTTCACTGTGTCAGTCAGCTCTACAATTCTAGATACACCAACATGCAGAAAATGGACAAAGAACAGCATATCACACACTGAGCTCCCTGAAACACTGAATACGCTGTCACATACTCCTCCTCTGCAAGATTATCAACACTATCATGTTTTCCACATACAATCACAGGATTAACAATGACTTTTGATGAGATCAAAAGGCAGCTTTGATCCAGAATATAACATCACTGACATTCCTGCAGTCTTTTGAATGAATTGTGCAGAAGATGGTACAAGAGAATAGAATCATCTTCATTAGCACAAGAGAGGTATTCACTGAATACAGCTTGATGTACAAGACTTAAATGATCAAAGCCCATGGTAGGATTGGGGTTACATTTAGGGGATTACATTTGGTTTTTGATTCAGTAATACGATTTATAATTTCTCTAGTTTTTTTTCCTTCTTTCTGACAGTCCACGTCAGTTAGACAAGTCCAGAGACACTAGACAAATATGAATATACCACACCACATTAATTCTTATCACTTTCATTACCTGGGGGAATCTCGGATTTCCCAGATATTATGTATCAGTGCGATTTGTCAGGTACTCAGTGGGTAAATAGACATTTCCATCTGCTTAAACAAATTTTCTAGGTAGAGGTGTATGACGTAGGCTGTCAAAACATTACATTTAGTGGTCCTCATAATGAATACGATTTAAGGCAACAATAATATTTGGTGTTTTCAGAAGAAAAAAAGCAAACCTTGTGACAACCAGGCCCAGATAGAGATATAAATCTGGAGATGACTTTACCTAGAGTTAAGATCAACTTTCTCTGCATTCCAATGCCCCTGAAGCTGCATGGCCTCTTTCAGCTTGTCCTTCAGCTGCCTCTCCAGCACTGACATCTCCACACCACTAGTGCTCTCCTGTGTTACTCTAGCCTCTAAATTCATGCAGGCAAGATGGAGCTGCCGAATGGAAGCGACACACTCCAAGTTCATATCAGACAGAGTCCTGTAAAAAAGATTTCTATCCATTAAGGTTACAGCACATAATAACAAATGAAATGTATGAAATGGTAAAGAAACATGGCACGCTGATTTCACTCATACAACTGTGAGTCATTAGTCTAATAATAATAATTAAAATATTATAAAATAATATACATAATCCCAGGCTTTTCCCAGCCTTTTAATCAGGCTGACAAAGAGTCATGGCTCTGTTGAGGCTAGTATTCCCTCAGTATTCATGAACCTCTTTACAAATGAAATCTGAACAATTAGAGAACAAATCATCAAATCCTCCCTGGAACTGGCACTGATGGAGTCTTATGTACAATAGCTCAAGACTCTATTATTATTATTATTATTATTATTATTATTAATAAATCTTATTTAGTCCTACATAGACTGTTTTTTCCCTGTAGATCTTGCTGGGCTATTTTCATTCACCTAAGCCAGGGGTAGGCAACCCTGGTCCTGCTTGTTTTCCAACCATCCCTGCACATACAGCTTCTTATTGGCTGAACACACCTGATCCAGGTAATCAACAGTAAGGAGGGCAAAGATGCTTGAAAAACAAGGAGTTCCACAGGGTTCTGTACTTGGATCAATACCTTTCATTTGCCTTACGCAATATTTTTAGCAAACATTTTTGCTATGTAAATAACACCCAGCTATACTGTGTAAATCTATGAAACCAGATGAAACAAATCAATTCATCAAACGTCAAGCCTGCTTAAAAGACCTAAAGGCCTGGTCCTGTAATTTTCTACTTCTACATTTAGACAACACAGAGGTTATTGTATTTGGGCCTAAAAACCTCAGAGATATGCTACCTAAACATATAATAACTCTAGATGATACAGTGTTGGCCTAGTACTTTGAGGAACTTTGACTTGGATATCAACTTATTTCCACTGGCACCATGTAAAATCTAGAATATAATTTAAAATATGTCTCCTCACATACACAGCACTTAAAGATCCATACGTAGCTCCATCAGATCATAGCACCTCATAGCACCATGTTATTCCAATAGAAAACCTTGCTACCTGGGGTGGAAGGTCCACTTGTGGTTCCTAGAGTTTCCAAAAGCAGAATGGGAGGCAGACACTTTAGCTATCAAGCTCCTCTTCTGTAGGACCAGGTCCCAGTTCAGATTTTAGAGGCAGACACCCTCTCTATTTTTAAGACTAGGTTTAAAACTTTCCTTTTTGATAAAGCTTATAGTCAGAGCTGACTCAGGTGACTGTGAACTATCACTTAGTAGTGCTGCTCTAGACTTGGGATACACTAAACTCCTCTCCTCTCCTCTCCTCTCCTCTCTTCTTTCAGGGGAGATTTGTTTGGTGTTCTATGTATATAAAGCTATACAGTTTCTCATGTTTTCCATATAATTACATGTAAAGTGCCTTAAGATGACTTTTGTAGTGAATTGGTGCTATAAATTGAATTTAACTGAATTGACTTAACTGAAAAACAGTCTGTTTTCAATTGAAAAGAATGGATGTCTGTAGTGATTAAGATCTGGGATCTAGAGTCTTCAGTTTAAGGTACGGGAGGCTTTTAACCTGATCACAGCTGCCTATGAGTCAAGCAATCATTATTAGAGCAAATTACTCTTCAATAGTGCTCACAGTGGTTAAACGTGATAGCTGTCATGCCTCTAGCTTTGTCCAGATAGATCACTTCAACAGTGAGCACAGATACCTTAGGTCATCTGTACCCCCAGTGAGGAAACAAAACGAAGGGGGGGCTGGTGACCCTGTTGACCTGTTCTACTTTGATCCTTGGCTGAGAGAAGTGGATTGTGGTTTCAGTTTTGAGTGTGAGACACAAGAGAGGTGGGGGCTCTTGCAGAATCCTGTGTTGCCAAAGGAATTCTGGCAGCACGCCACGCTCACCTGTCAGTGAAAGTCCTTAGCTGGGTGAAAGTGCTCCGCAGGGAGGCGGCCTGGCGCCACAGTGCTCTGACACGAACCTGTTCACGACTCAAGCGGGAGGCACATGTCTGCAGAGAGAAGCAGACAAGGGAAACAGAGACTGGAGGGTGGGTGGTAAGGGTGGCTTCCAGCAAATGATGGCACCTCACATTTTATTGTGATACCAAACAGATGCAATACTGGAACTCCTGGACTCACACTGGCACACATACAAATAATTGGATTTCCTTGAATCAACAGATGTAGCCCATTTACAGCATGAACACCAGATTGTTTGCACAAAACTTTCCTCTGCCTCAGCAGTTGGAATGTTTTCACAGGAAACAACAACTAAAAAAATAGCACTGAAATGAACAGGGAATGAGAATGAATTGAAGAAACTGGCTATGAATGGAATTCCTGCCCCATGTGAACTCAACAGGAGTTTAATTGCACAATCTCTCTGCAGAGAGGAATAAACTTGAGCTTCCCCTGTTGCCTTTCTGACTTAAGTAATTCATTTTAGTCTTTTTTTCTCACCTCTTGCTCTCTGCGCAGTCGAGTATCACACAACTCAATGTCTTCACGGGCCTTCCACAAGCTCTCTGTTAGGCCCTGATTGACAGTGCCTGCCTGTTCCAGTTGATCCCGTAGCACACAGTTCACTTGGCTGAGGCTGGCACACCTGGAAATTACAAGCCTTATGACACTAAAAACCATTTGGCTTTTAACCCAAAAAATCTGAGCTGAGCTTCTGGGTGGAAGGTAATACATTTTTTAAGAACTTAAAAACAAGTCCAGTTGCCACTGAACAGACATTTTGGGATAACCATGACCTGGACAACTGAGAATCTTCACAGACATTTGGAATATAACTGTCATGAAAGCCTTCCAAAACCCTACTACAGCATACTAACTAACTTTTCATATAGCCAGCAATTCTCTATGTAGATCCATCTTTGCCAACCAAACTTACAGAGTGAACATGTGTGACAGTTTTAAAATGTCTGTGTCAACTTAGATTTAATCTAAACCAGATCTGCTTGTAGAGTCATTTACAAAAAAGTTTACATCATTCTCACACTCAACACACACCCTGCTTCAGTTAAGAACATCACATTGCTATGTTCGGTTATCTGTCTGAAATTGAGCCAGACCTATGTTTGCATTTATGGGATGATATTGCGTTGAAAGCGACCTGGACAGAGGGGGAGAGGGATTCAGATAATTTCTATAATAAGCAAAAACATAAGTGATAGCTGTAGACTACTGGATGGGGGCTAGTAAATCTGCAACCAGTGATTTCTTTAGGCAGTAAAAATGATCAGATGCTGGCAAAGTTTCTGCCATGGCATTTAACCATAGGGCATTAAATTCTTCAGTCTTCAACTGCAGAACCTGGCCCACACTTAATGTGCACTATATGTACATTTTCTATGACAAATTTGATGATGACATTATCTGTAGAGTCACAGGTTCTGGCTTCTCACAGCACAGGGAGGGAAAAAACAGCACAAGAGCTCAAGGAACTGCTGGGAATTTCCACACACTTTTCAGAGATATTTTGTCTTTATTTCTGCTAAACAGAGAAAGAAAAAAACAGTAGCAAAAGTCTAATAGGCTTATGAATTTATGACTGTAAGTCATGGCAGTGTATGACTGTAAGTCATAAATTCATAAGCTTTACTTTACTTTTACTTTACTTTACTTTACTTAGCAGACGCTTTTATCCAAAGCGACTTACAAGGAGAAGACACCAGCA
>JAUBNQ010000020.1:4194932-4247804 GCA_032353495.1 Ctenopoma kingsleyae | reverse complement strand
TTTTTTTTTTTTTTTTTTTTTTTTTAAGACTCATTTGAAATACTTTTTAAACAAGTGAGTTTTCAAATGTTTCTTAAGCCAAATCCAAATAGCAACTCCCCGCTGCTGCAAATTTTGTGGACTTTTTCAAAAATGCTGCTGCTCTGCATGGTACCCATCACTCACCTCTTCTGCTCCTCCTCTAGTTGGGCAGACTTCTTCTGGATAGCCAAGTTGAGATCCTGCTCTGTCCGCTGCTGACGCTGGGCTGAGTCCAGGTGGGCCTGCAGCTGAACACATGCACATCACCACTACTGGTATCCTGATAACACTTCAGTGTATGGTTGCAGTAGTACATTAGGAGCTGCCAAGTATTTAAAAAGCAGCATCATTACAGTGAAAATCTGCTAATCAAAGATTTCTGTGGGGACACTCGGTCAAGAATAATATTTGGATAAAGTGCACATTATTGACAACATGAAAAGTCCATGTTTTTCAATTATACATTGTTCCATTACTGGTTGATAAAATTGTCTAAAATATTTTTAAATTAATGACTGGATTCAAGCTTATGAACAGTGATGATGGAAATTCTCATGTGGAGATGGTTGACAGTTCTCATGTGTGCATTTTATACATACTTGTGCATATATATTAAGTGCAACAATTTTTTTGCTAATAGGACAATATTTGTTTAATATCTTAACATCATTTTGAATATTTATGTAAATACTGTACCAAGTAACACTGTAGTAATGGTGTAATAATGAAGATTAATTTTATCTACACCACCCAGCCATATGCAGTTAAGCCTTATTTTTTAGGAGAAAGAAATTCTCTACTGGACTACACAGTTTACTACTTAATGACAGTAAGGCAATGTCATTTGATTGAACAGTTCAGAATGTTTCTGTACGCACGCAATTTGCATTCTGATGTGGCTCAGACTCTGCTTCAATAACACATTATCATAGACTGTGCATATTATAGTCTATAATACAATTTTTACCTACAGAACGGTTGTAAAAAACACCTCTGGGCAGAACAGTGCCTTTACCCGTGTGGAGTGCAGGATGTATCCCTCCGCCCTCAAACCACCAATCATTGTTTACGCCATGCATCACCACGTTACTTCGTGCATTGATTGGCTGTAAAAGTACATGAGACGCCTGCGCATATACAAGTCACGTTTGTGTGTGCAGGATGAAAAAAAAAAAAAAAGTACCTTGTCGTGATAATTAAATAACTAAGCCAAAAAAAGAAGGAGTCAAATTATTGTACATTATGAGATTTTTGGAATTATTGATCGTACATCATACAAATACGATAATTGTCGTACGTCTGTCAACACTGTCTAGAATAGCCTTTTTTCTCTAGGTAATACAGATTCTTGAAGGTGCTTCTACAGTTTAGACATACCAACAATCTCATCTTCTCAGACTCTGAGGTCTTCTCCAGTACTTGATCTTCTAGCTCCCCACACCTTTTCTTATACTGAAGAACCTGTGATAAAACATATGGTGCACAGTAAAGCAAAGGGAACTTTTTTTCATGTAACAGTTGTGAGTTTAGTTTCCTGTCACCTTGGTCTGCAGCTTCTGAACAAGTTGGGCTTGTTTCTGCTGGGCCTCTTGGTACGCCTGCAGTTTTTGTCTGTAAGCTCTCTCCTTGTTCTGCAATTGCAGGGATCCTTGTGATACACTATCCTGGTCTGAGTCAACTGCCGACTGCAGCAGCAGCATCTGTTCGAGCTGTATGGGATGGTAACAAATTAACTTTAGTAAGTTGGACAATGTGACAGTATATTACACATTACATACTACTTTATACATGTACTCCAGTTTACTATGTGATTTGTACAGTCAACTGTGACCTAATGCAACAGCCCCTTTAGTTTACAAAGCAAAAATATTCTATTACATTCTATTTCTGAGAAGTGTTCATCAAATTCTATGTTCATTATTGAGTGATATAGGTGACAGACGTACCAATGACTTCAAAGTCACACTAAAGGAAAATTTAGCATTACGAAGTGTTTTCGGTGCATTTCTCGAGGTACTGTATGCATATTCATGCCAAGAGAACATCTTACAATACAGAAGTCATGAGCGGTAATAACTATCATACATAATTCAGTGATATCAATACTGGTTAGGGGTGGGCGATATATCAAATATACTTGATGTATCTCGACTTGTTCCACGTGCGATATAGTAAATGACTATATCGTGACTATCGAGTATAGATTCTAACGTTAAATAGACAGCATGTACTTCGCTTCAAGTTTTGCTTCTCTGCCCTCTCACTGCAGACAGCTCACTCCCCCCCCCCGACATCCAGAAAACTGCTAGCCCATGCGCCTTTTCCAGAAAACTTTTCTAGCAAATGCTCATTTTGTACTGGAATAACGGCAGAGGGAAGTGAACTCGCGGAGAGAGGCGTGAAAGCCCAAACGAAACCTCTAGAGCAACCACCGGTACTGGTCCGTGGGTCATTTGTTATAGGGCCGCAGAGAAAGAAAATAATTATTTTATTTCCGTTTTCACACGACACAGTCTTTTATTTTGAAACAATCACAGGCATGTTTACAAACGGAGCGCAGAAAAAGCACCCCTGCACCCCCTTCACGTGAATGAATGTAGTGTCGCTCCAGTCCAGACCCGAGTTCGACACTGCAGTCCCCCGTGAGGTTTGGTTTACGCAAAAACAGTACTGAGGTTAGGGTTAGGAAAAAGATTGTGTTTGGGTTTAAATTTTAATGTGTGTGAAGTGACATTTTCACCCATGAACCAGCCCCCATTCTGTAGAAAGTGCGTTCACGCAAAGGGGGTGCAGGGGTGCTTTTTCTGGCACAACACCGGAATCTTCCAGTTTTTCAAAATAAAAGACTGGCAGAGCTTGCCGTCTGCGCTCCATTTGTAAACATGCCTGGTGCATTGAGCACATCTGTGTGGCAAGAGGGTCAATTGCTGGCGATTGCAAATGATGGTGGCCTTTAAAGTAAGTTTGAGACGATCACTGTATAACACACCAGCGTTTGAATCGCCACAATAGAGATCGGCTTTTCAATCGAGTCAACCCCCCACCCCCCGTGATATATATTGTGTATCATGATATACTGTAGGTTAAAAATATTGAGATATTATTTTTAGGCCATATTGCCCAGCCCTAATACTGATGAAATGAAATATTTGCCCACAAGAGCAGAAACACTATAATGGTCAACATTTGATTGAGGATTGGACAAACAGTGACTGTACTTATATATATAGTATTAATGTTAGTCTGTGGAATGTCCATGTACATAATGGTTGTGTACTGGCATTTATGCATGTGTAACTGTGTGTGTTCAGTGTGTGTGTCAAATGCATCCAAAAACAAAAAAAACTACAAATGGTTTCCTCTTTCTCATTGTGGGAATCTCATATCCTCCCTATATCTGAAATACAAGTGATGCAAATGTCCTGTAACCTCTCAACCTCACACAACCTAAACTCCCTCTGCACCACCCACTCTCTATCCTGGTGCCAGACACCCTGTCCTCACTAATGCAAACCACATGGCCCTAGAGCACTATAACACACTGCGTGCCTCCAGCTGCCCTTGCCGACTTCTTATTTAAAAAGAGAGGAAGAGAGCCCCCCCCCCGCAACACACTCCAAACCACCATCAAATCAACCCAGCGACCCATTCCCTCCCTCCTCTCTTCTGTACCTCATCTCTTCACTGGGTTCTTAATCTCTCCAGCAGGCTCCAAAAGAGCCAAGACAATAGTCTCACTGTTCAACACTGGACCCAGCCACTTTGCCACCATTATTAACACATTTTCAAATACCCTTTTCAGACTTTTTTACTACAAACTACAAACAACCATCACACACTTGGCTTTGTGCTTTTTGTGTTTTACTCCGAGGACCTGGAGAGCACAAAACTTTCTTTAACTGCCAGCTGTTGAGGTGACAGCTTTAGGGACTAAGAAGGGAGCAACAACATGGGCGGAGTATCTGAAACACCCAGAACTGCAGCAGCTGTGTTTAAAGGGACTCCTGGAAACAGCTGTGTGTGGAGCATTAGCGATTATGCATGTTTTGGCACAACAATAGCAATAACACTGACTTACTAACAAGCATGTGCTTTATAAATACACCTTGAAATCATAGCCATGTCATGCAAGGTTTATTACAACACATAAGTGTAATCTATGTTTGGAACCTTATAGAGGGCTTTACCACTTTGGGGAAAAGGGCCACAGTCAACTTTACCGTACATACAGTATTACACTAGTGTGTAGCTCTTAAGGACAGCAGAAACTAAATCAAACTCACACTCATTAACATAATTCATTAAATAAAATATGCAGAGATAAAACTCTACCTGAGAAAAAACACAGCCAACATATTATCTAAACCTCACCTATTTGAGGGTGGTTATGCAAACATGAGTCATAGACACCAAATGACCACCAGTCATATTCACCAGTGAATACTGAACGTGTTTTGATAAGATTCATTTTAGTTCAAACTAAGGTACCCCATACAGGGTTCAAACACTAGCAGTGCTAAGGAGCACTACTAGTGTACTAGCAATATCTTATGAGTTAGTGCTGGTTTTGGTAACATAATGCAATGCACAAGGACATACTCTATATACAACCACCTGGCCAATGTGATATCCAGTCCAGCCGCTGGTTTCACACTATGTGGAACCAGTGAAAATGCTTTTTTAATGATTTCACCCAAGTCAGCTGTAAAGCAGGAGGCCAGGGACTGCTCTGGATTAGCCATGCTCCACGCAGGAAGCTCCCAAGGGGGCGCCATAACGTCTTTTGTGGAGACCCCCACCTTCACTAACCTTTCTTGCACTTCCATCTACTCCCTTGTTTGCATCATTAAATCTCATCACCCTCATCTCTAAGTGAACTTGAACTCATTTTACTTCAAAACACACCCATCCAGTGGTGACTGTAAAAAGACAAAAGAGAGAAACAAGTAATCCCATTCCTCCATCTGCCCTAACTCAGGGGCTTACAGGGCTTACTGGGGGCCCAGAAGTGTGGTCACTGAACACCCTTGCTATTTATGATCTGCCTCAGAGCACAATCACTCTCAAGCAGCCTCTGCGGCCCCCTAAAGTGGGCTGAGTCCAATCCCAATGAAGCCCAGTTCTTTGAGGTCATATACTGCCATATTACAATAATGTGCAAGATTCAATTTATACAAAAGCTGCCTTTTTGTCATGGTATGTTTTATGCCTCCATATGGTTGCTATGGCTCTTTTTCTTTTTCCTTGAGCCCTGCTTATGTTTCCAAAGTAAAAGACTTTGCAGCCTTTTAAAATGTGCTTTGCATTAGCCTTTTATATTTCTTGATATTTATGATTTGTGCCACTCCTTGTATTGTCTCTTTTGATAAATATTTCAAACAACATCAAGGGATAATCTTGCTTTGATTCATCTGCCAACAAGCAACAAGAGAATCATTTTCAAGGCCCTTGTGAAGGCTTTGGTGTTTGGGCCAAAACATGCTGCCTTGCTCATGTGGTAGATCAGAATCAGAATCCAATCCATTTCAGTTACCAAGTTATGATTATGATATTCTCTCACTGACCTAATGTCACAACATTTGGAGATCCAATAACTTGCCACTTTATCTAATCTTTCAACTGGGTTTTGTGAAATGTTTTAGAAACTGCTGTGCTTTGAAGTTTTTCCTTTATTCTCTCCTTTCATACAATATAGTAGGAGAGGAGAGATTGTGGACCCATACCTGTTTATCCATACAGTAAAACATTTGCAGGCATATCCAGCTACTATTCCACATCCTCAGTGATCTTTCTTTCTATCTCTGACTCACCCAGGGCGACATCTGGCCATGAGTGCAAAATCCAGCCAGCATGTGAAGGGTTACAGCTGCAATCGTTTTCCCTGGCTTGGCCTGAACCCAGAGGCTTAATAAAGGGAATTAATGGAGTGCACTATCTGTCAGATTCCTAAACACAGCTGGAGCGGATGTCCATCGCCCCCAAGCTGCCCAAGAAACTTACTATCCTACTTCAACAACATACCCATTCCCCCTTCCCTTCCCCTCACATTACCCCTTCAGCGCTGACTCCGTGAAAGAGCCCCAGCTGATTGTGAAAGCTGTTTATGTATCATCACTGACCATAATTACACAATGTGGGATAACAAACAAGGCGAATGGAAGTGAGAAAGGGGGGCTGATATGAGTGTGTTACCATGGAGTGAACATTTTGGTAATGGGGACAGCTGCTATGATGGCACACTGTAGATGCAAGCCTAACTAATAATATATGTTGTGTGCTAACACGCGTGTCTGGCCTTGCAACAACTTAACACATATTCCCCTGGCAAGGACAATGCTGAACAAAACCTACATGCACACCCACACAGTCAGTAGAAGACTTCACATTTGATTAGACCCTCTTGACATGTGAAAAGAAACTGAAAAGTGAGCTTAATGTTTGACTTTAAAGTCAGGTAATATGAGCAGCCTAATGTCAAATGTTGAAAAGGTTTAATGGAATACTTTCATCAAACATTCTGCACTGGGATGGGCTTTCAGGCATATTTTCTCTGGGGAAAGCAATTCATTTTTACAGTTTCATTATAGCTGAGGGACTCAACTATTGTTTTGCAATGTCCAATTCAAACTGCAGCCTAAATTAGTGGGTTCGTGCCAGCAGGAAAAACAAACTGAAATTAGATGGGGGTAGCAAGGTAAAGGGGGACAGTAACACAATCTCTTTAAACAGACTTTATCGGCTCCAACTATGTTTGACGGGGTTCTTATGCAGAGACCCAGAGGATTTAAGATTTCAGAGGTCATTGGTAAATGGCAGTTGGTGTCAGAAATCATTCAACACAAGTTTTATCTTTATCCAAATGACTGCCACACTGCAATATTGTGCAGCCAGTCACTAAGTGTTCAGGGAGTAGGGCAGTGTATGTATGTCTGTGTCTGAGAAAATGCACAATGGCAGGGTTCCAAAATCAACACAAGAGGTTCAGAATTCAGCCCAACACGTTCTCCAACTTCCCAAGTCCATCCAACTGACAAACTGAGTCAAGGGTTATCCTGGTTCAGGTGCAATGTTCTGGGGTCATCAGAGACCACGCTCAGTGACTTAACACAGACACAGAGGAAAGCTTTCAGAGTCCAGGTGTGACTTCACCAGTATTGCGTTAACAGTCTTCTCTCAGGTCAAAAAGACTCAAGAAAAGCTGGGGATGTGTAGTAACTCTGTGTGCTTCTCAGCTGTCACACATTCTCTGGCGGACTGGCTTCAGCTGATATTCTGACACTGTGAACAATGGATGGATTTCAGTAAGAAATGTTTGGCATCATAGTATCGGATATGCCAAATACATGTCAAACTGAAAATAAAACGCTGTAAAGGAATTGTTTGACCTCTTGTGATATGGTAAATGTGACACAACCACCAGCAAGTGCATACTCGACAAACTGGAATTAATAACATTTGGTCATACAGCATCAGCCTGTATAAAAGTATACTGTATATTCAAGTAATATGCACATTATCTGGTAGTTTGACCAGAACTGAACATTGGGCACACTCCATTTGTTTGAGCTGGTGTCACCTACATGTGTAGATGATACATGTACACGTTGAGAGCTTTTCAGCAACACAAGCAGAAAGAAATTGCTTAAAGGCCAGTACACTGCAGCTGGCCTTGTACTCCTATTCTTGAGCAATGTGCAAATTTTCAAGACAAATTTCAATTACAGCACTCCATATAAATATTCCAGGGAACTAAGTTCAGGCTAAGGACAACTAGGACAAATGCTGACTTAACGTTTTCTCACATGATTTTATGGACCAACTTTCCAAAAGCTGTTTTTTAACCAAATATATACAAAAAAATTCTTTGAATTATTCATTTCAGCAATAAGATGTCATATTATCATTGGATAGCACTGAAAGCCAATAAATGATTATTCTGAAGTATTGCTCTATACTTTTGATGTTCTGTCTGGGTGCTTTCTCAAGACTAGGTGAGACATAGTGATATGGGTCTTAAAAGATAATGACAAATTAAATACATCATGAAGGGAGTAATATGATTCTTTTGGCAGTAAATGTTGAGGAGAAAGCTATATACAAGTACTACTGTTGGCTTAAGCATTAGTTCCACATAAATGCCACAGATTGTGTATGGTATTATATTTGTCTCCAGGGCACTGATTATCACACCGCATTAACATCACATAACAACAAAGCTGGCAAAAAGTAAGCGTGTTCTGCAAAAGAAAAAAAGTAACGACAAGACAGGAACTTTTCCTGGAAGAGACGAGTCACAACAGGAGCCTGGTAATGAACCTGTTGACTTGTGAGACCTTACCAGATCAAATATTCAACTGCATTAACAGATTTCTTTGGCCTTTTGAGACCAAAACTGGTAGGCCTCATGCTAATATTGACCTTCCACTCTTCAACTTGCTACGTAGTGGTGTGAGCATCAAATATTAGCAACACTTGCTTATGTTATTTTACTGTTTAGTGCTTGTGCACATCTAAAAATAGCAACAAAATAAATATGCTATATATATCTGCCAAACTAATTAAGTTATATTTATAACCTTGGTTTTTAAAAGAAGTTCCAAGCAGGTCAAGCAGTGGGAGTTCATTAGATTTAAGCAGCAGAATGACTGCAGTGTTATCACAAATGGCTGCTTTGTGCACCGTGAAAAATGAGCTTTTTCTTTGACAGACTCAAGGGAGGAGGCCAGTGACCTTCACAATTTTCCCCCAAAACAGCAGTGGCTATATGGAGTGGCAACCATTTTGGGCTATGCAGGGAGACACTGGTCCTCATGAGCACAGGCAGTCTGAGTCTACCTGAACAGACCACAAGGAAACCCTTCATGAAACCACCCTCCCCTTTCTTATTTACACTTACAAACACACAAAGAAGTACATGCATCCATATGTACATACACACACAAACACATATACAATTAATGCGTATATAATACTTACTGTAACCTATAAAATAAAGGTCTATAGCCACTAATTAAAATACTACTAATAAAGAATATCGTGCGAAGTTTTGCCAGTATGGGAGTGTCTAAATCTTTTAACCTTCCCACACTGTTCAAAAGGCTTTCCCTCATGAAAAATGTGGTACTACACTGACTAATGAAATTCCACCGAGAGAATATGTAGCTTTTTACAGTCTTTACCGTGGTTGGTATTCTGGATTTCATCTACAAAACTGGGACGATTTACCAGTTTTACAAAATTCCAACTCCTAAGATCGGCCTTGACATCTAACATTACAAACAATGTTCAGGTTAATGCAATCTTAGTTAGAGCTAGTGTGAGAAACACTTACTGTACAAAATGTATTTGGAGATATCATTTAAGGGTTTGCAAGTGGTCATGGTAACGCACATGTAGTAACACAGGCTGACGACAGCAAAATTATGATGTTCCCGAAAAGACTATGTCTCTTGTGTATCATTATTCAAATAAAAAATTTAAAATTATGATGCATACTATTTTAGTAACACTGCAGTTTTTCTTCCCCTTCCACCTTACTAGAATGGTATTGGTACAATGAAAGCTAAAAATCTGAATAATGTTCCACAACTTAAACTTGACCTAGGAATGTGTTGGTTCCTTGTATCAGTCTTACCTTCTCTGTGAGATTGACCTCTTTGACTAGCGGCTGATCACGGTCCATCTCACTTGGAGACAGCTGCTCCTGTAGGACCGTGCTCTCTTTTAGCTCACTGGCCTCAGAGAAGTCACCTGAGATTAGAAAGCATTAGATCATGCATATGGAAGTGTCAACAGCTATTTAGCAAGGGAGACTTATAGTCATTACTGGATGATTCAAAATTTTCAATGTGCCTTTGGATTGCAGATTTTTTCTTACCAGATGGCTGCTCGGCCAGGTTGCGTGTGATGATCTGGCGGATGCGGGTAGAGACAGGTATAGGTGTGACACTGGAGTCCTGTCCACCACCTCGAAGAGTCAAAGTCCTCTCTCCTGAGCTGCCATCAGAGTGAAGTAGTGACTCCTCCAACTTCTGTAATCATACCATCACAAGTAGCAATACCAAATTACCAACACATTTACCGAAGTAAAAATACTGTATGAAGTATTAACACAAAATGATCTCTTTGAGGGTTACATATTATAATTGTTATATTACTGAATTAGTATTATTGATTCATTACCACAGGTGGTGGAGGTGGAGATCATTTTCATTGTTTAGAGCACTTTCATCTATAACAATACACCATGTTTGATTTTCACTGTATGAAATCTGTTTGTAAAGTAGCTATAACTAAATAAATTTAATACAGTTAAATGAACAATACACATAATGAGGAGCACAAGTATAAAGTAGCACAGTACTGGAGTTAATGTGTTGAACCCCTAAATTCTCCATTAGGGGAACTTATTCACTTAGCATTTTTTAAAACTTTAGCACTATAAAGTGAGCCAGAAGACTGAAAAATAGATGCTTTGTCCAATTATACACTCAGCTGGCAGTTTATTAGGAACACCATGTGCTGAATTAAACCTCTGAGAAATAGAACAAAGTAAATTATTCAGAACATGGCCTTTCAGCATAACTACTGCTTTTGCTTTTAGTACTTAAAGTGCATAATGATACTAATTTTGTACACAAGTAACATTTTGAATAAAACTGTTTTATTGCTACTTAACTTGGTCAAGTAAAATGTCTGAGTACTCTTTCCATTTATGCATTTTAATTGGGCGTTTTTCCAGCAGACATTTTGTAATGTCGTAGTATTCTAACGTGAAGTGTCGAAGTGCCTTGCCTGTAAAAAGGCCAAAGATGCTTGCGCAGTGGAAAATGATATACCAACCTGAATCACAGCCTCCAGTCTGGGTGAGTGTGCACCTTGCTCCGTTTGAGAACTCATTACACAACTTGTCCAGCTTTAACAACAAAATGTTTGCTAGTAAGGCTAAACTTAAATGGCTTCGTTTGACAAGACAGATTGCCAGCGTTATAACGTTAGCTAGCTATAAGCTAATACAACTTAAAATAGTGACAAGTGAAATAAAACAAAGCACGAAGCGGCTATAACATGTGATTAAAATGATACAATGGGAAATAAAGAAAAAAAAATACAACGAACTAATACCTTCATAAGAGTTTGAGAGTTGAAAAAAATCACTGAACTTTTTAGCCAAGTAACTACAGCAGCGACTGCAGGCACCAAATCCCACTCGATGTTGCCAAGGTGACCACGCGCTTCCGGGCCGTTGCCATAGAGATAGAATGCTGGCTTGGGCGTTTCCATGGCAGGACAGACGCCGCGAGCCATGCTACTGGATTCCGATGGATTAATGATCCAGGAAGTGAGGGCAACGTGAACAGCGCTATCCCAGAGATGACCATTTTTAAAGAGCACATTTATTAATAATTACAGCATTTCCAGTTGTAAGCACTGATATACAACAATAACAATAATAATAAAAACAGAAGCTCAAAAACTATTGCTTCAAAGATTTAATGATTCACAAGCAACACAGAATAACACAAAATAGAATTCAGATCTCACACACGTGATACAAAGTATAAATAAACACCTTAGGAGCAGCCAAACAGGCCCTAAAAGCAACCAAGAATACCTCAGGATCGTATAACATATTATTTTAGGGCACAATGATATCCTGGGATAAACATTCCTTTTGCATTGTCACATGTCTCTATGGCTGTCTGAACTCACTCCCTCATTCACTACTCTCCAAATTACATACTGTGCACTGTTCTCTCTGTATTGAGTAGTAAGCTGTGATTTCTGACACTGACTAATTATTGTCATTTTGTGTTGAGCTGCTCAGGGTCATCTTTTCATCAGTAAAACATTGATCATTACATTTTTGGAACAAGAAAGTATGACTTTGTGTCTGAGGGTACTATGTCTCCAGATTCATACACTGAGCATTCACACACTCACTGGCAGAAAGTGAATGTAGTACACTAAAGTAAATAGGGAGTGATTTCAGAAACAGCCCATGAACTCTTTGATCCTATGTTTAGTCTTGTCTGGACAGAAGGTCATTATGTTTAATCCAAGGGGAAAAGCTCAGGCCACTGCGATGGGTCTAGGAAGATGGTGCAGACCCCGCTGTAGAACCACAGTCTCGGCAGGAAGCACTCCACCTCCCAGGTGTTGGATGCTCGGTTGTAAACTTCCACCTCCACCCCGTAGTCCCCCTCCATACCTTTCCAGTGACCTCCGGTGACAAACAGCCTCCCATCCAATGTTACCAGGCCGCCATTTTCATGTAGCATGTGGAGCAGCTGGATCTGTCCAAATGAAGAATGATCAAATAGTTAAATGTTAAAAAGTATAACACTCATTGTTATTCATATACAGCAGTGATTCGGACACCCACCTTCTGCCACATGTTCGCCTCTGTATCATAGGAGTAGACTTTCTTAGTGTTGTCAGCAACTAGATAAATAATTCCATCAACGCAGACAGAACGAGGAGAGGACAAGTACTTAGGGATGAAGGGTGAACATATGCTGATCCAGCTATCTGTAAAAAAACATGTAAACACATATGATTTAGCAGAACAAGGAAAAGGCAAAAATACACATTGATTTTAAAATCATGGGGTTAAGTACAAGTGAAAAGAATAGAAATACAAAGAAGCGTCCCTTAATCAGTAACTTAATAAAAAAAGTGATGTTGTGCAGTGTCTAACTGCAAATTTTGTGGTAAAAACAATTTAACATTTGAAGAAAAACGAGCAAGAGCTTATTATTTTAGATGCAAAAGATGAAAAAAAGTGTAATAATACTTAACATTTACCAGCTCATGGAAATTTAGGTCAAAGTAAGCAGCTACAGAACTGTGCAAATGTTTCAGGCAAGTTTTTAATATTGGAAACCTTTGCACAGAGCCTTGCTGTGCTCTTCCCAGTGCTTCACTTAGTCACCATCTTGAAATTACAATAAGTCAAAAGATCCAAAACTTAACAATCAAGCAGAAATAATTGAAATTCTCTGACTGGTTACAAGGGCGAGCCTCACTCAGAAATATTTAGAATCAAATCTCTCTGCACTGGTGGCTCAACAGCACTTTTAAACATTAAGATAAGTTTTGGAGGATGTTTCTAATAATACAATTATTACAAGAAAGTTACATATATATTTAAAATAATAAATTTTTAAAATGCTGTTACAAAGAGTTTAGAAAAACAGGACTGGATGAGTAATGGAAATACTCTACTATGCATAGGTTTTCACTGTTGGCTTAAAACCTATACCTAATAGCATTATTAATGGTTTAGAAAAAAAAGTGTTAACAGAATACAGCTTAATATAGTATTAATAAAAACACTTCTGGTTGTTTCTATTATCCTTTCTTCATGACATGTTCTTTCTTACCTATGACAGGGTTGTAGCACTGCATGGTCAAAGCATTGTACTTCACAGCACACGAGCCAATCACATAAAGCCTTCCGTGACACGCTGTGGCAGTGAAGTTAGTCACATATTTTAAGGCAGGGCAAGACAAGGCCCAGGTGTCATTGTAAGGGTCGTAATGCTCAACCTCAACTCTGGCTGACGTTGTACCTAAAGAGAGGAAATGTAAGTAGAACAAGTGATGAGGGCGAATCACGGTCTCATAAATGTAAACACATTTTTAAGATTTAAAGGAGGCGGCAGTACAGACATGTGTAAATGCTGCCCTGTTCTTAGAAGTGGGACATGTTCCAGGCTATTCAGCCACAAAGAAGAAATGCAAGCAAATTCTTAAAAATTATTACCGCAGACGCCATTAAGAGCAGATGAGCTACTGGAGTTTATCAGTTTTCAAGTGCGCTGCAGGTTTTATACATCATATGCAGGACTCTATTTATTTTCTTACCTCCAATGACGTAAATCTCCCCGTTAAGTGTTGCTGATGTGTGGTTAGTGCGAGGCCGGAGCATAGGTGCCACAGTAACCCACCTTCCCTGTCTTGTGATGTACTTCCAGGTCTCTGTGGTCGACCAGGTGTTGGTATTTGAACCTCGCGAGCCCCCTGTCAGATAGACCAGACTGCTTTGTCAAGAGTCTGACAATGTTTTGCATTCCCACTGAGAAAATCTAGTGAGCTCTGCTCTGCTTATGATTACTACTCTGACTCTCTGCACACACTTGTCCTACCTGTGACATACACGTCATTGTTCAAGGAGACCAGAGAATAACCCCACTTGTTAGGATTGGGGAAATTAGGGAGCTCATGCCACTGTTCTGGAGAGAAAGAGAAAATTGGGTTGATGTTTGAGTGTCATTGAGAGATTGAGGGAAATCAGATAAAGCTTTTCACAAATACAATATGTAGATAAAGAAGTACCAGGGAAATTAGGCAAAAACACACAGATATGCTCAGTGACATTTAAGTACAAGTAAGTTAAAACTAGGTTGTTTGTCGGCCTGAAACAGACCAGAAATGTGACTTTTGTTGTTGTTGTGCATCGACAGAAAATAAGAACTCTTACAATGTTATCCAACAATGTTTTCCTTAACATCCCCCAGTGAAAAACATGGACAACGTGCCTTATTTCAGCTCTGTGCAATAAAACCTTCATTTGAGGAACTGAGATGATCCAATTTTGTCACATCCAGACCACATTCCTGCAGAGTCGTTTTTCTGTCAGCGCTATATTTAACAACCTACAACATCTGCCAAAATGATTCAAGGAATCAGATAGACGTTTCCCAACAAATGATTGTTGTAAAACGCACTGTGAACTTAAACAAACTTGAAAGTTTGATAGTTGAAAGAATATTTTACTAGTCTTTGTGTTGTAGAAGGCACAGTTGCTGGGGGGCTGTCTTTGCAGTCTTGGGTCTCTGTCCTCATCTTCATCCGAGTCATCTTCATCATCCGAGTCATCCAGTGAACGGCCTCCCATTACAAACAGAACCTCTTGCAGGTTTGGTTGTGGACTCTGAGAGCTGAGTCTGTCCAAACATTGTGGTGCCAAATCCATTTTCTAGAAAAGTAAAAGTCATGATTATTTGGGGAAATCTATTCAGATAAAGCAAACAAAGATTAAGAGACAGAAGAAGGAGAATGTGTGAACTTACTAACCTCTCTGTGAATTTTTTCTACAACCTCTATGCAGCTGGGAGAGGCCTGCACCAGACTGTCCTTCAGCAGGGTGTCAGCCAGGTAGTCCAGGCTGAGCAGAGTGAGACAAGACAAGCTGAGGAGCTCAGGGAGGTGGCAGAGTCGAGACTCTTCGTAGTGCCTAACCCATTTCAGGATGGCCTCCACACGGGTGCACTCTGACCTGATTTTTAGTCCTTCATTGGACAGGCAGGCAACCAGCCTGTCTTTCCCCAAAAGTAGAAACTCCTCACCTTGTTGTACAGCCTCAAAGTTCTCCAAGAGGAAGGCCCAAGCTTTGGCCACCACCTCAGGGCAGCCATGGATCTCCCCAAACTCCAGGATTCCCAGGCAGTTGGTTGCATCAATCTGGTTCTGGAGATATCGGCTGCAAACAGCTCTCACCGTCTGGAACTGTAGCTGGCTGGAGGTGCAGATCAACCCCTCTACATTGCTCTGGTTGATTGTCAGTTTACCTGTGTAGGCAAAGTCCAGCAAGCAGCTGAGGATATCAGGATCAACATCATGAAGCTCCACACGTGCAGCTATGCTCTCCACAAAGTCCCCTGAGAACATGCAGCGGAAGTACATGCTGCAGAGGGCCAGCACACCACGGTGACAGGGAAAGTCCCGTCCGCCGGCACTCAAGGTTACATCAACTAATTTGGGGTGAGAGCAGAGTGAACGCAAGCCCTCCAGGATGCTCTGAGGATGGGAGGACAAGCAGAAGTCCAGGTCATCCACATTACGCACCATGGTCAACTCTAGTTCAAATGTAGGTCAAATCTTCTTTGAGAAGGGATAGTGAAAAGTCAATGAGTTAAGAGCTCACCTGAAAAACACAAAAACAATAGGGGAACAGGGGAACATCAACAAGTGAGATACATTACAAAGAATCCCCAACAACAAGATATTTTATTTAATGTTAACTGTCATACAGAAAGACTAGAAAAAAGTAGTGTATAATATATTGTTATTAATATATCATTTTCCTTTGAATTTACAATTAAACAGTATAACTAGTCAAGTGTTTTTACTGTGGTTGTAAATAAAAAAGCCTAAACGGAAAGGAGAGAGAATTTGTGTCTTTTGGTTTAGAACACTTTCTTCTCCATGATCTTTCTGATTTGTCCTCTAAAAAAGTGCCTTGTCTTCTAAGTGTGTCATCAACATGTCGTTACTAGCACAATAAAGTACTCTCAGCTCGTGATTAGTATGATATGTTTTAACAGCATGACTCAAATCTCCTCTGAAGCCAACAGTAAATTACATTTCCTGTCATCAAACTAAAGAACCAACAAGTAAAACTCACCACAGAAGATAATGGAAATAATGGCTCATCGTTCCAGTAAAAAAGCAGTTTGTAGCTAAGCAGCTGGTTAGGTCAACATGAAGCGGGCAGCATGGCGGAAAGCTTTTGCCAAGTCACTGGGACGGACTGCCTGTCGTTCACTCGGTTATTTTTAGGACTGACCGTGACGCTGTGCTGAAGTCAGATCCCAAACAACATGCAGGACCCACAGCTGCTGTTACAGCCACATATTTAGCATTTTGTCAATGGGCCTGGAGACTAGCAAAGGAGGTTAATAATTTAACGTTAATGTTAATTAAAGGAGATGTTATATAAATGAAATACTGTCTGTAGAATAGGACAATAATGAAATGATAAAGTAACTGTAATTATTCGTTTTGTAGTGTTGTTATAATGAGTTAAATTAGTTTATTCTAAGCACCGTCTTTTGTAATAGGGCTGGGTACGTTTGCCATTTCAAATTTGACACCTGAGTTTCAATACCAGTGACACAACAGCTAAATATCCTAATGCAATATTACAAACTCTTTTTTTTTTATAAACTTTTAAAAATGTACTAACAAAGTCCAAAAATCTGAAATGCAGTGATGTTTAATGCTTAACACAATAAAAGAGAATATAAAATTTACAAAATTTGAATTCAAATTAGCCAATATCTGACCAAAGAAAACGTAAACAGGGTTAAGAATCAAACTAAACATTCAGTGCCAACCTTCAGTGCTTGACAACTGCTACACACAATTCAGTTTACAATTCATAAAAGCATTTAGGTTTGATGCCTAGCCCTACTGTCATCCAACTACAAAGCATACAAAATTATCAAAAAAAATGATACAAGCAACTACTCAAAATCAAAAATCTCTGCTTCTTTCTCTTTCCAAAAAGCAAAACTACGGTCAATGTATTTGCAAATCTCTTCATTGCTAAAACTTGAAATGTCAGTCCCTGTGTAGATCATCCCCTCATCAGGAGTAGGTGTCTGCACAATGACTTTAGGGACCTGTCTAACCTCTGGGAGCCTGTGTTTCACCACTTCTGTAGTATTTTCAGACTGACTCACAGCATTTCCAAAGAACTTTATTTTAATGTCCTCAAACCCGTCCTTCCACTCACGGTTTCCAGCCTCAATGTCTTGTATGACAGCCTTGTGAAAGTCTCTGACCGTCTCCCAGGGAAAGCTCCCGATGTGATCAAACACCTCGAAACACAGCAGGTGTCTAATTTTGCGTTCGTCCACAGGCAGCTCCAACTCCAGGATGTGAAAGTAGCCCAGCATGAAGAGATCCAAAGTCAGGCTGTCATACTCCACAGGCATGCCATCCAGCCGTGGTAGGAACTGCTCTGGGGAGAAGATGGGTTTCTGCCTGTGGAGTCTGGAGATAACACTGCACGGTTAATCAACTTTCAGTTTAGTTTCATAATAATAATAATAATAATTCATCAGGGCTAGGACTGCAACTCATGTCAGCCTCTGGTGAATATTTGACATAAGGTGCTGGCACACAGTTTGATTGTAGCAGGTGAAGTTTAGTGCTCTAAAAGATGACACCTGGTCTGAAGGGAGATTATATGAAATAATAGAGAAAATATTAAGTTAGAAGAAGTCATGCAACCCTACCTGCGTATCTGTCTAGATGGGACACTGGAGATCATGTTCCTCCAGTTTCCCAGCATCTTGTTGACAGCGCTCCTCTGCTTAAAGAAATGTCCCAGAGAACTGTTCATCATCTTCGACTGGGCACTCTCTATGCTGCCTCTACGACCTGACACAGCTTTGTCAGCTACCTCCGGGTGTTCACCGCTCAGCTTCCTCTCTGCTGCATCCTTGCTCTTCAGTGTCACAGAATAAGCGGATTTCTTCCAGTGGCCTAAGAACAGCACGACTATGCGCTCTTTTCTAAGGCTTGTGGTCTCCAGAACCTCTGCAACACTTTCATTATTGTCAATCCCAGAATCAGTTTTCTGGTCTGTTTCAGGGGCTGGATTCAAGACTTTAGGCTGTTTGTCTGACACTGCGGCCTCTAGCAGCGTGGAAGAACTTAACACTACAGCCTCATTAGGCTCATTGGACAAAGGCAAGTTCTGTGTCTCAAAATTAGACTTAAGAGTCCTAACAGACACTCCAAACTGATGGATTTCATCCTCTATCCTGTCCCTGCGTCCCCTGGTGGAGTTGTGTCTGTCTGCCGTCTGCGAGAACACAGCAATCAGGTCGGTGTTGGGCATCTTGCTGTAGGGCTGGTCTGTCAGGTTGGTCAGGAGCAGAGACATGCTTTTTACAATGCCTGAGATACGGCCGCACCACACAGGGAGAGGAATTTGACTTGTGAAGTTTCTGAACTGTGTGTTGACGGTGATGTTGACTATGGGTGCAGGCAGGATGTGCCGGAGCTCGTCAGCTAAACGAGCCAGCTCCAGCTCATAGCCTTCACAGTTCTTCTGCATGGAGACGCTGGCAATCTGCTGCTCCAGATAGATGAGGTCATCCTCAGTAAGTAGCTCACCAGAGGGCCCCAGGATGGCATTGTGGGCTTGGGAGTACCTCCAGCTGACTTTGGGATATCTGTTCCCATTTTCCTGTAAGAGAGCACAGATAAAAATACAGCATGTCAAAAATTAAAGTCATTTTGAACATTTCAAATTGCTTAGGCGTGAGAAGAAAAAGAGTAATGATACAGTAAAACTGTCATCCAAACCTCAGAATTATGACTTTGACTAGCAATGTGTTATGGCTTCGGTGATTTGTTATATGCAATTAAAAGTAAATGATAATGGTAAAAGTGTTTTTAGTAATGCAGTTTAGAATAGTATCAGAAAGTCAGACCACAACTTTTGCTTTGCTCATTGTGGTCTGCATAAGGCTTAGTAAGCATTGCTTGAAGGACAATATTTAGTTTCAAATCAGCTGTGCAACACGTTTCTAGAGCTGCAACTACCAATTATTTTCATTTTGGATTAAAATACATAACATGGCAAATTCAAACTGCTTGCAGAAACTGAATGATTTCAGGACCTTTATTATTTCATCTGTTACCAAAACAGATGTGTAATAAATAACAGATAACTGTAGGAAGCTTAGTATGTTAATCTAAGTCTTTAAAAAGACTTTTAAATTACCTTCCTCCTCTGATCCTCCTCGTCCAGTAGCCTGGCCTGCAGCTGTCTCACCATGACCTGCCTCTTCCATTCAGCAATGGGACTGCCTCTGTCATCATGGGTGGGCACCAGGTAGTCAATGTCCGACAGGTTGGCCTCCTCGGTGGGCAGGACCACCATTTTATTCTTTTCAAACATCAGTGATTATGACGTTATCTGCATTTTCATTAAAGAAGGGAAGCAGTGGCAAAAGACGGATGTTCAAACAGAAAAAGCGTATTGCACTCACCGCCTGTCCAGTGAAGACTCCTGATATCCCTGATTGCTTCAAAGATTTAATGGACTTCATGTCACCAAGAAGTTTTTTTTCAGCCAGGAAATTTGTGTCAGGCAACATCGTCTTATCAGCAGAGGGAGTTGTCTCTCTCCCAGCTGCCTTTGGCTGATTGAAACCTCTGATAACTGCAATACAAATCACAATCATCTCTGTCTTCCTCAGTCAATCATAGTTTAAAAGCAGTTTAAAAACAGTTTGTTGCTCTGTTTTTTCCAAAAGAGTGATTCAATTGGATAAATTGTAAATAAATAAATGTTCCTCTCACCGGAGGCTGCGATTTGAACCTGCTCTATTCTGCTGACGGCGCTTTTCCCTGGCTGCGCACGTGTGGAAGAATCAGAGGGCAAAGGAGGTGGAGGAGGAGGCTGAGGGTATCTTGCCTGTGGGGTCTCCTCACTTTCAGGTTGCTAATTTTGACAATTAAGATGTCGTTACTATTACTATTAGATTATCAATATTAATAATAAGGAATAGTCAAATGATGATTGATAAAAACTAATCTGACCTTTAAACTATCCATGTATGTGTCACTCAGGCACCCGTAGTAGTCCTCCCTGCTGCGCGGCAACAACACAGCCGGCTTTACCTTCACTTCTTCCTCCACTTGTGTGATCACCTCGACGGGCTTGTCTACACAGGCTGTCTGCAAAAACAACAAAAAAACTCTGAAGATCCAAAACATAATCAAAATGATACCTTACAGATAAATCGTGAGACTTTAACCGACAGGTTGGAAGAGCTGGGACAATCATGAGATTTGTTCTTTATAGTTTTTCTCTGCTGTTGAAAAATGTGCTGAAAAAGAACATCTGCCCATAAGTTCACAATTTCATTTTGAGTCACATCACACCTACTATAACAATTGCCCTGGTCAGACACTTTATACTTTGTGTAACAAATATGAACCTCAAATGTGAACCTCATAAACAGACACAAAGTCTGACACCTATTCTCCCTTCACAGATTTTCCCACTTTTCATTTGAGGAGCTCGTTCACGTACATAACAACTGCTTTGCATTCTTTTCAGTAGGTAAGGACACTGTGATAAGGAAGTTATCATGTTTTCTGAACTCAGTTTCTGCACTTATGTGAATATATGTGAACTAAGCTAGAAGGAGGACTACGACAGACAGAAAGATTAAGGTAGTGTATTAAGCCTGCATCTGCAACAGACTTTGTCCTAATGAATAAGTAGAAATCTAGTACATAACTTTGTTTTTATATGATATCAAAAATATATAACGTGCAGCTAAAACAACAGTTTAAAAGTCTAATTAGTAAATATGCTATGCAAGATTACTTAACATGATTGTAATTATGAGCAAAATAGCAAAACAAGTGCATGGGAGGATGAAGAGTGTATGGAAACATTTACATCCCTTTAATGAACCTGCGTTGTCCTAATGCACTCCATACAGAATACATATCAAATTCAGCTCTCCAAGGACACTATTAGTAACCAAAACATCAAAGGCAGCTCTAATACACTGCTGCGTGCTGTTGTGCTCTGTGTCCATGAGGTGGTCCTTGCCATTTCCTCTCACACGGCACTTTGATGTCAAGCAGCACGGAATATGCTGTGACACTACTCATGCGGAGGAATAAACTTCCCCGAAGTTGTGCAATCCATAAATAGATAAACAAGGGGGCTAGAAAAGGGGGGAGCGGGAGAGCCTGATTCCTCTGTGACCCTTCTCATAACAGTTCAATGTCCTTAAAGCTGTAGTGAACTGCTCCTTGTGTGTGCGAGTGTGTGTGTGTGTTTAATTAGACTCAGTGGCCAGGGAGCATTTGGTTTTCATCAGCACCCCATCACAATTGCAGATATACATAGCCCAACCCTGCTTTGGCCCAGATCCACCCAGCCTCTATCAAAGACCACAAAGACCCCGATCACAACAGATGAGGAGCCAAGACTTAAGAAACAGCTACTCAGTGCTGCCTCAACATGCAGCACCAGTAATCTGTGGTGCCTGTAGGTCGAGCCATGAGAGAGTTTAAGTATTTCAGCACACCATGTGTATTTAAGAAACACGTCTTGTAATTCTGCGCTTTGGAATCAATCATTAAAACAACCTGCTTCCACATGAAATATTCACGTTCTTGGTGATAAATTGCAACGTGGAATGTATACAATGGATACGCATTATACACAGAACACTATAGTGTAAATACATGTCCACTCACATTTTAAAATACTCTCAGGTTTCCTGCGTGGAGGTAAATGCTTGTGAGGCTCATAAATGGAGGACACAAATGTTTTTTGCCAACATTTACAGCCTTATTTCATCCACTGTGGCAAAACAAGACAAATGACAATATTTGACTACTTCATACTGGAACATTATAACAACTACTGGATTAGAAACTATATCTAGAAACAGAGCACAATTCAGAAAAAGGAGAAAAAAGCATGTCCAATTTTCAAAAAGTCAACAATGACAAAATATAGTCATTGGCCAGGAGCCTGGTGTATTAGTCATGCCTGACCGTAAGAGGCAATAACTGATCAGAAAATAGGTAAAACTAAGCCAAAACATATGCCATCTAGGCCTCTTTAACTGAAATGACTAAATGTTCCTTTTATTTTACAAAAATAATTACTCAGCCTGTCCAATCAGTTTCTTAGGAACAAATACTCAAAGAAAAATAAACCAATAAAGCAGGAATAAATGCAAAAAATATGCAATTGTGATACCAAAACTTTAAAAGTCATCTAAAAGTCACCAACCTTGACTAATCCTCCCAGCACGCACCAGTTACAGCTTCACTGCTCAATGAAACTCAGGAGGCACCGACCGGTGCCTTCAGGTATCCAGGGCGGCCACTCTGGTATTGAGGATGTGACGCTATCTTGAGATCACGACCACTCGTTTGACACCATCATGAGCATGTACGCCACCGGGCCAAGGGCCGCCAGGCAATAAACAATAAACTCTGATCGGAGAGTGCTGTTAATAATTAAGGGAAAGGATAGGGTGGCTGGTAATGTCACTAATGCATGGACAAACCAATGGCCACGTTGTCGCACGAAGGGAGGTATCAGCGGAAGACTTGTCAAAGCAGCTGGAAAACAGACATTTTATCCACGTGCGTTCAGGTGATTTTTCCACTTGGGCCAATTGGATGAGGGAGCTCCTTTTTTTTTTTGGGTGAGATGTAAACTTGCCTGAGATGACTAGTACAATGTGACAGTGGAAACAGGATGTAACACCAAAAGCATTTTCTTCTTTTGGCTGAAAATGTCTCAATGTAAGTGATGTAAGGGGGACATGCCACAGTTTATGAAGCTTTGGCAGCAGCCTGTGTATGATCATTTAAATCGGTATCTAGATAAACATAGCAAAACTGATTTGGGCACAAATCGGGAATGATTACAGCAAACAAAAGCTACACAGTGTACCTACAGTATGGGTACCTGATAGTTGTCCTAAGACAGACATGAAAATGACTTCACCTCAATTAAGACAAGCCATCCTGTAGAAGGGAAATAAAAAAACAAAACAACCTAAAGAAAGCGTACATGTCAACAAGTTAACGTTACACTAGTTTTAAAGTTGAATCTACATGTACAGGAGGCTATCACATGAGGATCTGATAAAGATTTTCCACCAATGTAAAAAGCTATAAGAGCATATGTTTTTTTTTCCCATTGTAAAAAAAAAAAAAACAACGTTGAAATTTAAACTGTGTCCTAAAAAACACAATGATGAATGGGAACGACCGAGTGTTTCCTCTGTCTAAGTATTCTAAAAATACCATTCTCAGACAACAGTATCTTTGGCCTGATCGCTGCGTATAGAGAGCAAAAGCCACAAGTGTGTGTGAAGTAAGTCTCATGCCACGCACTGTTTATTTGATTGCAGCTGTTCCCGAGATGTGAGATGAGGAAGAGCGGTTGACAGGGCTGAACGAATCTGACCTCGTTGTGAGTGATCCAAACATGCGGTGAGGCCAAATACCCAGCTCTCCCAGGTCAATGTCCCTCTTCATTTAGGTCCCTGCTCGGAAATGAGATTATGTGACTGACATTTTAGAACCGACGAAACCAGTGATCTGTGTAGAACTGTAAAAACATGAAACAAAATAAATGTAATTAAGGTATTCTGCTGTACGTATGCAGCTCGTTTCACAGCATAGAGCAGTAGCCTGACGTCCAAATATTATGGGGATTTAAATCAATTAACTTCTAGTCCAGGTTCTGTCTCAGGTGACCCCTTTGTGCACATCAAACCTCTGTTTGTGTGTCTACACATCCATTACCAAGGAACATAATACACCCTTCTGTCTGCTACCAACATTAGACAATATCCAAAGGTGACAATCATAGCACTTCCAAGTCCCTGGAAAAAAAAAGACATGACACACAATCAAAGGTGTGTTTGAAGCCAGTGACATCCTGCTCTCCAACTCCACACAGGGATAGAGTTGCAGGTTCCAGGCATCAGAATGGTGAAAACGCTGAAACTTAAGCTTGTGGATCTCATAACGGGCTCAGCCCCTGGGCCTTCTATCTGAGCCGCTGGAGAGGGGTAACTGATAGGCCCATACCCGGTGGCGGCTCCGGCTGCGTTCGATGCTGCAGCGGCTCCGGCGCTAATTAGCACTCCATTGTTGATGAGAGAATTATTTCAGAAAGGAAGCTCGGCAACCACGGCCCACTGGCTCCCTATCATCATCCTCTTCAAGTATAAGTGCGGCTCTTCTCTTCTGACTTATTCAGGCTTCTATTGGCTGACAGCTTTCATTACTCTGCATACATAACTGTGGAGTCAGCAAGTAGGCAGCAAGTGAAGTGTGATAGGGACAGACTGCATGTGGACATCTGTGAGGCTGTAAGATGCAACAACCCTGTATTCACTGTTTCTTATTTACAATCAACTCAATAAGCTCAACTTTTAGTATCAACTGTAATTCTGCAAACCTAATTATTACGTTTGTAGGAAAAACTAATGAAGCTAAATATAATGTATAATAACAGGCTGAAAACTGCAAACTGACTTTATGAACTTGAGTTAAACACGTTATTTTTATTGCCTTGACCTCTGACTTGAACAGGCAAAACCATCACAAACAAGGTGTTAACACTAAAATATTCATCAGTCACATTAGGGAGTGTCACGCTTTCCGCACTGAACAAAAGAACACATCTCAGAGAGGCCTCTGTGGCAAAGTAAGGACGGAGAATCGCCTCCAGCACTCACCTGCCCGTAATGCCTTATTAAACACAACAACTTTCTTAAAGCTCTTAAACTGAGAGTAATGCAAGTAAGGTCAGTGAAAGAAGTGCTGTTGAGCAAACGCCCCAAACTAGCTTTGATTTCCGTGCCCAGTCTTATAAAGATCGAGGACATAAAATGGGGAAATGTGTAATATAAAATACACAACAGGTGAAGAAGGGCTTACATTTTTCTCCACAGCACGGAGATATCTGGCACATTCATAGTGTCCGTTGTACTCTGCCAAGTCTGCTGCTGTGAACCCATCAATGTCCTGATCTGAAGGGTTTGCTTGATGAGCCACCAGAATTTTACAGCACTAAAAAGAAGAAATAAGACAATGTAAGTAGAAACAAAAACCACATACATTCTTTAAGAAAACTGCTTTTTTTTTTAGCAGCTATTAGCTTCAGAAGACCAAACAACAGTAAAACAACTTCTAGAGAAAATTGCATCCAACCTCTAGCTCTCCATTCTCTGCAGCATCATGAAGTGGAGACCCTCCCCAGAAATCTTTGACAAGCTTTAAACCCATGTGAAGCAGCCTCTCCAAGATGCAATAGTGCCCCCTGCTGGCAGCAAAGTGCAGGGCAGATGCTCCGTCTCTGTCCTGGCAGGAGAGGCTGAGATCAGTACAGGTCACCTGTGAAAACAGATACTGTATGTTCAGATAGAAAACAATTTGAAAAAGTCCTTAATATTAACATAACATAAGTTTGTGTTTTTCTACTGACCAGCCACACAACCACAGCTTCGTGACCCATGTGAGCAGCAGCATGCAGGCAGGTCATGCCATCGTGGGCCCTCAGGTGGACGTCAGCACCGCATTCCTTCACAAGGTACTCCACCACATGTAGGTGACCTTCCTGACAGGCCAGGTACAACAGAGTAGCACCGATAACCGTCTGATGGTTCACTGACCTGTTCAACATATAATTACAACAGGGGTACACAAGGTCAGGTTACCAGTGTCAGACAATTACAAAACAATTACAAAACTCTACTTGCAATAAAGCACCAATCTGATATGTGGATGGTTAGTCTGCTAGAAAAACAAGTACTATACTTTCAGTTAAATGCAAAACGCGCTCTATATTTCAGTTGAAATGTGTCGTGACATTCACTGATTATGCTGCTAAAACAACAAAGATAAAATCTCCACTAAATTTAATTAAGCTATTTTACTGATGCACTGGTTTGCAACAAAAAAAATAAATTGACATGGACAAAATGTTTAGCCCTCTGACAATTAGTAGTCAATAGTGTAACCTTTCTGACAACAGCCACTTAAGAGACATGTGCTGACCTAGTTAGTTCCTAGGTTGGCACATGTCTGTTGAGGGATCTCACTAGAACAATATTGTCTATGCCTGAAGCAGCAAAACAGGCCCATAGCATTATGCTGCCACCACCATGTCTAGCTGCGGGAAGGGTTGAAGGCCTCTCCCCTCCTTCGCCAAACAAAATAAGCATCCATGTGCCTTAACAGCTTGAGTTTGGTCTCATCTGACCAAATGAGAGAAAACGTATCCCAGGTGTGTTGCTGTGTGAACAATGGAGGTTTTCTTGGACAATGACCTCAAAGACTCAGAGCCCTCAGTCTCCCTTGTAACATCAAGTCCAGAGGAGGCCAGTTCAGCAACAATCATCTTGGCAGAGATCTGTGGATTCTTGTTGACATTTCTGACTATTTCTCTTTCCAAAGATTTAGAAATCTTGCATCTTGACCACACCCAACAGAATTAGTCTCCTTGTGTTTTGTGTTGTAGACACTGTGAAACACTTGGAAATGGCAGTACAGTGGCCCTCCTTAAGATGATCATCCACTATCTTCTTTCTGAGTTCAAGACTGACTTCTCTCCTTTTTGGAATGATGGAATTACGTCAAGTGCCACTAGGCATGTTCATTGTAAAGTTCAATGCTGTTTGATTGCTTAGGTGTGTTTGAAAGCAAAAAATCGCATCAGGGCTAATATTTTTTACTATCTCAAGATTTATTTTAACAACATGGTGCCTTAACACTGATCAGTGTTTTACCATGTAAAGTTTTATGAAGGATGCAAACATTGGACTAAATTTTGTTCCATAGTTCCTTGGGGGCTATTACATTTTGTCTTTGTAACTGTAGCTGCTTCACCTTATGAACTAGACGTGTGATGTTATCACATTAACAAAAAGCACAAATAAAGCTAATAAAACAAGTGTAATGTATGCTAGTCATGGCTATCTAATGGAAATATCTGTTGACCACTTCATGACCTGTCTTTGCCTTTAAAAAAATCTAATGAAAGATGGAATTCATACTGTAATGTCCCCCCGCCTGGCTTTGTGTTTACTGATCCAGTATTTCAGCCATATCAGCTTTTCATCATACTTTTGGGCTGTTATGTTTTCCATGCCACAGATGGCTGTATTAACTAAGAATCTTTAAAAATTAATTCTAAAACAAAACTTAAATCATTATAAAGATGCTAACTTTTTAACTTTGCATTGATATTTTTACACTGAAAGCATGAGGCTCTTGTTTAGATTTCACATATCTTAGTTAAAGAATCAAAGATTCAGCCCACTGGACACCACAGACCTGCATTTACATTGACATACTGATGTCCCTATGCATGTATTATTCACAGGTTACTGATGGTCACCTGTGATGGTCTGACCCCACCATGTGTCATGCAAATTACAGTCACACTGTCCTGGAACAACAGGATGAAGCCGGAAGAGCAACATCTCTTTATCTGGTCATCATCAAGTGCCAGTGTCTCACGTCTCAGAGATGAAGAAGAGACAGGATTAATGGAGGGATTAACATTTCCCTTGTTTAACTTTGAGTCCTCACAAAATATCAGATCATCATCTGCACATAAAAATGACGAAAACATTGTGTTACTGTTATTAAATTTGAAGCTATGAGAGTTGAAATTGTTAGGGAGCATTAATGGATAAATGGTCTAAACAGCAAGAAAGAAAATCATTCTTACTAAAATTTATTATTATATTATTTTTTTATTAATCTAACTGATCTTGTGATCATTTGAATAGTAGCCTGTTGTGAGGCAGATTTTTTTTTACACTTAAATATCTAATATTTGTACAGCACAACAAAGGTGAAGGCAACTGCTATGAACTGCTTACCCAGGTGCCTGCTGAACAAGTAGTGTCAAACAGGTGAGGTCCCCGTTGGCTGCAGCATAGTGAGCAGGAAGAGCTCCACAGTTTGTCTCCACCTCTGCCACTCCTCCGACAGAAAGCAGCCACTTAACAACCTCCATGCACCCGAAACGGGCTGCGAGGTGGAGTGCAGTGGCACCAGAAGCATCCTTATCCTGCATCCACAAAGATCTGCATTGGATGGAGCTGATGAAGACCAGCTGAACTTCTCTTATGTTATAGGCTCCATGGAATCAATGAAATGATTAAATGATAAGATGAAAATCACAGTAGTAAAGAGTTTGCTTTTCCAAAGCTGCAGTGAGGAATGTTATTAGGGCAACCAACTAAGGCATTTGGCCGTCTCTGTTGGCACAGGATTGTGCCATTATTTGTCATAGTGCTGTCCTCATCATCATTCTGAGTATTAAGAGATGTAGGTAGATCACCGTGCAGTTAACAACTAAGTTTACTGGGAGCTCCTGTCATGTAGCAAGCATCTGGATGTACTGCAGGTTGCTACATAATACTAATGAGTACCCAGTAAGTCAACACCATACATGTGATGTAATCAGCTGGTAATACCTATGAAAAAGTATAGTACCTTTTACAACTGCAGTGACGTAACTGCACTCTATAGGATTAGTTGGATGATCATGAAAAGCCATGACCTCAATTTACATTCACGCACAACTGACTGTTGAAAAGTTGGACGTCTCTCCAAGTCATTTAAGCTGTCACGGTAGGTTTCTCTCTCTCTTTGTGTGTAGAAAAATACACTTACCTCAATGTTGCAGCCTCCTTGGTCCACCAGCCACTTGAGCTCCTGGATGTGCCCAGTAGCGGCTGCATCATGTGCTGGCGTGGCTCTGTTCAAGGCCCTGGGATCAGCTGCCAGACCCAGTTCACTCACCAGGAACTTGAGGCACTCCAGGCGTCCACATCTGGCAGCATGATGCACCGGGCCGGCACCTTGAGCGTCAGTGATGACTGGTGAGAGATGACCATAAGATGCCAGCTCCCTCAGGGTCGCAAGATCCCCCGCTCGAGCTGCCTGGATGGCCCACTGGAGCACCATCCTTGCCTGCTGTCAGTAGGTTATGGCACACAGAACAAGCTCCATGGAGCTCTTTGGACTTCAGCAGGTTATTGTAACGCACTCATATGCACAAACTGTCATACAATAACAAAAAACTCATGCACCTATTGCCTCCTCCTGAGCCAGGAAAGTGACACCCTAGCAGCTGCCAGCTGGCCAGCATGGCTGCTAGGGAGAGAGGGGGGGTCAGAGCCAGTGAGATAGAAAGGTAATAAAAGACGGATGGAGATGCAGCACTTGTGGCCTGCTGCTCGCCTTTGTGTGGCAGTGACCATATGTTGGCACATGCACCCAACACTTCACTGGAGATGGGGGTGCTGAGGCAATACGGAAACTTAAGTAATGGGAGAAGTCAGTACCAACGCATGGTGGATTACAATGAGTGATATCTTTTATTTTTAGTAATTTAAACAGTAATCTGAGTGAGCTGATTTAGCGAAGACATTTTTCTGGTTAATCAGCAGTTTTGAGTCAACAGTGATGACAAGATCAGATGAGAGAAAAAAATGTTTGAGTATTTCATTTCAATAACAGTCATACATGTTACCCTGGCTCCAATTAGCTGATGAGCTACTCACATGACATGATGGAAGCTGAGTACATGACTCCATAACAACACTCCTCAGGTCATTTCAAGTTCTTCCCTTGAAGATTCCCTTTTCATTTATATCAAATAAATTATCAGTTTGACATGGTCAGTTAATGCAACAATACAAACAGATTCTGTACATCCTAATTTTCTCCTTAGGTTTGTGTAACATCATCAGTTCATTTTTTCCAACAGTAGTATGGTTTCCCTCAGGTCCTCCACAACTGCATCCACATCTTCTTTGGTCGTTCTCCTGCCCACGCTCAACCTCAAAGCATTAGCTGCTACCTCTGTGGGGACGCCACAGTCCAGGAGGATATGGGAAGGCCTGGTAGACACAATGCAGTGCAGAGGAGTTATGATAGAAATCAATATGGTGTCGGAACAAAACCATAACTGGTGAAATGAATGACTCTATTTACTTGTTTCCACTGTCTGAGTGGCAGGCGGCACCAACACTGGCCAACAGCCTCCTACAGTTGGACAATACCCTCCAGCCTAAAGCAGGAGAGAGAGAGAGATAAATCATTCAAAGCCTTTGTAGTTTACAAATAGCCCCATGCAGGTCATGAACTGCCTCTGACAAACATTGGTGTAGGGTTAGAGGACACTCTTAGAACTGGCTAACCAAAACAAAGGCAGGACAGGGACGGAAGAGTCATGACATCACCTTGTAATGTTGGGCCCAGGATGGACACGTTACATGTGTTAGGGAGGATATCAGAGCCGGGGTAATGGCTGTTGAAGTGGAGCCTGTCTTTGAATGTTGCCTGAAAAAGAAAACGTATAGTGCTGGTAAATGTCAATGTAGGTTCATTTTTAAAAGCACTGAGCAGAAGAATCGATCACGACGTTCATAATAGTGCTGGGTGGTAAACCGGTTTTTATTTTTGTTATGATATGAATTTTTCTTATACCGTAATACCTAAACACACATGTAACAGACTGTCTGCGACAGTGGAGGTACTGAGCGGTGAAAATGAACAGAGAAGCTGGAGCAGACGATGAAATTGAACATGATGACACGGAAGGACTTTTGGTTGTCTGTTGTCTGGAGATTCTTTGGTTTTAAATGCTCGGACATGGACCAAACAACTATTTACTGCAAATGCTGACGAGCTGAAGTTGTCACCAGAGGTGGCAACACGAGCAATTTGTTGCACAACCTAAGCCACAAACATACTGTGGAGAACCAGGAATGAATGAAACTAAGACCACTTCCTGTGATCTGGTGCTGGATTTTGGTTATACTGCCCAACTCTAGTTCATACTATTTCCAATAATCACACGCTGATGACATCAACATTTATAATATATAATATATGATAATATATAATATATAATGTGAAATATAATTATCACAATCACAATAACAATTATAATATCTGACTCACCCGCAGTCGTTCTTCTAAGTAAAGTTTGGTATTTCGCATATGACTCTCATACTCTGACAGATGAGCAGTTACCAGCTCTGCAGCCTAACACACACAGAAAATAAACCAGTAACTACAAAAGAGGTTTAATATGACATAGTCAACCACTAAAAACAATATAAATGTTAACTGGATGCATCTTTTAACACGTCTACAGTACAGACCTTCAGCTATAAAACATCTCTACCATCATGTGCAGATGGTTACGCACTTCTGGAACTGACAAATCATTTTCTAAATGTTGGAATTTGACAACACTACCGGGTAATCTCTTATAAATTCAAATACCACTTTCTATTAAAGACCTCTTCGTATAGAGGATGTACAGGTTATATACAGTATATCATAAAGGACTTACTAATGTATTATAGATCAATTAGAAACCATTATTAAAAACACATTTTGGGTTATGTTGCATTAAATGTCTGTGTCCAACTGCTTTAACAACATATTCATTTTCCCACTTAAATAACGGACAATTAAATCAGAAGAGAAAACCTTATTAAAGTCAAATATTGTTCACTGTAAGCTTCTAAACTAATGTTCTAAAGACCTAAAAAAAGGATTCAAATTGCTGTAACACACACAGTATACAGAGCAGGAAACAGACCTTTCCCAGACCAGCAACCATCGGTGTGTTTTCAGTGCTGGAATATTTAAAAAAAGGAATTAGATCCTAATATAAACATCACTGTTGTTCATGAATATTTAGTAACTAATTAATTAACCAGTATATTGTAAATTGTTTCTTTACCCTGGTCTGAAGTTTCTCTCTTGTCCTCCTCCAAACAGCATCGGATACAATGGTGTTCTTGTTCCAGGGCCATTCACGAACAAAGCACCAATCCGAGGGCCATAAAACTACAAATTTAACAAAATCTGTCAATAACATGTTTTCCTATTTTCTTTCGTCTGACAAACTTAAGATACTTCACACAACAGACCTTGTGTCCCACTATGGTTAGGTAATCCACACCCAGCTCACAGGCATCTACTCGGATTTTCCCCAGAGCCTGAGCAGCATCAGTGTGGATCAGGATCCTGAGCCGCTTGTGCTGCTTGTTGAGAGATTTTACCCTCTGGCAGATCTCTTGGAGTGGCTGACAAGAGGAAAGAGTTTCAGCATTTAGGGAGCAAAAGACTGTGCTGTACATAGAGCTACATTCAAAATAAAAGCTTTTTGTTTTCAGCTTGAAAAGTCACCAGCACCAATTCCACCTTTAAAAACTGACTGATTATCCTACTATAGCATCTTTTGAGACAATAAAAATAGAATTAGGTGAACACAAAAGATGCCCATATCTCATCTTACCATGATGACACCAGTCTCGTTGTTGGCCAGCATGATTGAGATGAGGCAAGTGTTGGGACGCACCATAGCAATGATATCCTCCACCTCCACACGAGCTGTCACCTTAGACACAGGTACAAATGTCACATCTGTGACAAAAACACGGTTACCCTAACAAGCCAAGCAAGGGACTAAATATGAGCTTTTTTTGAATACGATTTGTTCAGCTCCTCGTACCTGCCTTGCCGTCTCTCTGTAGGTGCTCAGCTGCCAATTTAACTGAGTCATGTTCCACATTAGAGGTGATAATGTGAGGAAGGCCAGCGCATCCATTCTGGTGCCCTTCACCTTGCTCTGCCGCCCTGCAGTTTCTCCTGAAGTGCTCTACAGCAGTGTGGAGCACCAGGTTATTTGCCTGAAAGAAGATAACAGTCAGATGGCAGTGAACCACAGATGAAAACTGTCAATATTTTCAAAACCATGTGTATTGCGCTCCAATCTAAACATAAATGCTGTCACCTCTGTTCCACCTGAGGTAAAAATGATGTCCTCTGCTTTACCCCCGACCATTCTCGCCACATTCTCTCTGGACTGATTAATGATTGACTTGGCTTTAGCGCCTGCAGACAATAAAATGTTTTATGTAAAAGTATTGTTTGTACACTCAGATACAATAAAGTAACTTTAACACAGCACTCTGAGAAGTGTTGAGTGAAAATTGATATATGCTAATTAAAACTAATTTAATGAGATGGTATTCTTCACCTGCTGTATAGTTGCTGCTTGGGTTACCCCAGGCATCCCGCAGGGATTCAGTAATGGCCTCAATCACTTCTGGTTCCAGTGATGTAGTAGCATTGTAGTCCATGTAGATCCTACATTATATATTACATTACTGAACATTAGAGAAGACTTCCTTACTTCACTTAAGCATAATGTGTTAAGCGTGATGTACATGCCACAGGAGTATTACTTGTGTAATAGTAAGTATTACCGTCCTAATTTTGCATTCAAATCAAAACGAAATCAAACTTACCTGTCTATATTTACTTCTGAATAATGAAGAGATGCACGGTCAGTGAAGGTGTGACCCTTTACTGAGGCGATGCCATCAGTTTTCTCAGCCATTCTCCTAAGCAGAAATGGGAAACTTAGTGGGAAGTCTGTGTAGCTTTTATTCTAGTGGTGCAGGTGTTATAATAAAGGCTAAATAATCTCGTGGTCTCATTTTATTTTTATTTATAGGAGCAACACGTTGTCATTGACTTTTGAAAGCAGGTTTTAGCTGGATTACTTATTATTCCCGGAATAGTGACCAGCTGACCAAACACCAAGCGTGACTTTTGGGTAAGTCTTGATGATGTAACGTCACTGTATACACACACGTCATCTTATTATGGTTATTATAAGGTAGTAGGCAATAAAATGCCAGCTTTGTATCTCAGAGACTACTCAGGTTTAATAGACACTTGAACAGTGTTAACATGGTCAAATCTGTCCGGTCAGATATCTTTATATCCGTTCTGTCACAAGCACTAAGCTATATACGCAGCTATCGCACAGCTTCCGGGTCCTGACTATCTTTCCGGTTAATTTAGAAGTCAGAAAAACGTTTAAGTGGGACATTAAAATAACCTGTCTCATACTGGGCAGTGTCTGCCACACCAAACTGACATTTAGCCAGCTATCAGCTAACTGTACGTAACATCTGCTGGCTTTAGCTAAAGCTAGCTAACGTCAGTACTACTCATCAATTCCTATACAAACGTATAATTCTACATCAATAACATTTGTAGCGTGTCAAATTAAACTTTTCGTGGTAAGTAACATTCCCTCTCGTGGCACAGGGCTGGTAACGTCTGGGCTTTGTGTCTGACCTTGTGAAGCGTTGTGAAGACGTCCTAAATGGATTTACAACAGTGTGTGTCAATCATCTGCGAGCTAAACAGGCTGCGTGACTGGAAGACAAGACACGCTGCCCGCTTCACACAGGGTTGCCAGTTTTCTTAAAGGCAAAGTGACAATTTAGCATGTCATAGGGTATAGATATTATAGTAAAGTAAGAGGTTCAGTGTAAGTTATTTATTAGTTTTAAATATAAATAAATATTCTTTTCTTTATACTTTACTTTATACTCTTTATTCTTTTCTTTATGAATAGACAAATTAGGGTTAGTGGGATGACTTTTTACCTGATTACTGGCTCAAGTATTTGTTTTGAAAGTCCACGAAAGTCAGGATATGTGTCATGCTGACGTTCTGTTGAGATAATTAGATGCGAGAGCATGACAACGTAGAATGTTTAAATAACGACACAAATGTATTGAATTATAAACGACAAAGAAATGCATAATCGACAAAGCTCTTATGCGAACTTGGCAACTCACATCCTGCTGCCATGGTAACGGCTGACAACGAGGAAGCTAGCTTTCCGTATGTCTAAATTTGCGACCCACTTTTCCATCAGTTTTTATTTTAAAGCTTATTAAGTTCAAGTTACCAACTGATGCATTAATTATTAGGTCAGAACCCAATTTATATATTTATTTACACCAGGTTCAAATCCAGGGTCTTCTACAAAAAGAGGAGTCCATCACTTTGTGTTGCATAATTTCCATCTTTATTTAATATATGACAATGTGTTTAGTGTACACAAACATTTGACGCTAAACTCCAACACTCAGAGACACAGACTGATCTACTTCCCATTTAAGATTTTGTAAATGGGTGCAACTTTATAATAAGCTGTTCACAGCAACCATGTTTATATACAATGCAAAATAAATTTTATAGTGCGAAAACAAAGTTAGATGTGGAAGCACAACAATGTACATGATGTTCCTTCAAAAAGGAGGGATTAGAAAAAGTAGGTTTTGTGAAGACTGACAGCAAGAAAGTGTAGGTAGATATTAAAACAAGTGTGACAGTACAGCATTACTTTGTACAAGATGCAATGCCTAACAGGGCTATAATGAATCAATTAAGTTAAATCCTCCACACATCAGTGGACAGATTATTACTAGTATAACCCACAACCTGCATACAATCAATAAGGAACCAGAGTGCCGTCAGGTGACAAGTCAACACAATCACTCCAGCAGAATAAGTATTTTCAAATATCATTGTACATTCAGTGTGATTTTTGTGTGTGTGACTGCAACAACATAACTTTGGTTGGCTCAAATGTGACACATTAAAACAAGAAAGACAATGAGGAATAATCTCAGCATAGAGATCAGACAGGATGGAGTAATTCCAGGCTCACATTTTTAGGATTGCGTTTAAAACACGGAGGAGACAGAAATGAGTGCTTGAGCCAGTGTAATGTACAGTACAGCTGGGGATTCACTTTGTGTTGATGCTATAGCTATTTAAAACACGTGTGTAAACCTGTGATTGACTTTGATCAGGTTTTTAGTCACACAACAAACAAAATATATCAACATACTTGAGTGTTGGGTTAACCACAACAACTTACAGTTGTACATACAGTAAATTATTGTAGCGCTGTAAAATGCTGAGAAAATATTGAAGTGAAATGTCTCCGCTGTCATAGAGCATGCTCTCTAGGCTGGCTGACCTGAGGTATGCTCACCAATCAAACTTCATACAGCATTTTTTTAATCAATAATCAGCTGAAAGGGTTTGAATTTTGCACCTTGATACTCTCAACAGCACTGATTTATTTTCCATTCAAAGCACATACAAGATTTTTGTATGCATAAACATGAAGTAGCCTACATTCCATACTAAAGAATAGAGTATGTAATCGCCTGATCAGAAAGAAATGTAGCATTAGCATAAATAAAACCTTTTATATGAGAGTGATGACAATGAAAAGCAGGAAAGTGATGATATGATCTGCAGACACTTCCAGGAAAGTATTATAGCAGCATGAAGAATGTAGTTCCAAAGCAACTGGTGCAGAGGCATATTGTACAGTATGATTAAAAAGAGAGGCACTACATTTAATCAGTATACATGTCAGTCAGAAAACCTGGTTCTTGTTCAGTACTGTGAGGAACCGCGTATACTTATGATCATTTAACAAGGTAGCTTTGTGCATTGATCTTGTCAGATATACAGTAGGTTAGCAGGGTAAATGGTCAGGTGTGACTATCCTAATCTTAAAGAGGACAGCATTATTCAAGTAATCTTCAGCACAAAGAAACTGGCCAATCACAAAGTTATTCAACTGTTTCAGTAGCATTAGCTGCATGGGGACAAAGTGGTATTATTCAAACATTTAAGGAACTCATATTAAAAAGTGCAGTGTGCAGAAATTGCACTGTACTACTACTTTAGAAATATAAACATCTTTGTAAATAAATACATGCAGAAATAAATAATAAAATTGTTAAATATCTAAATATATCACATTTTAAAACAAATAAAATGCAGGTAGAGAATGATATTAAATTGGGGGGATTAATTGGATGATATCTGATTATTTAACGTGAATGTAGATACCCTCAGTGCTCCTACAACATGATTCATAAAACTGCCACAAGATCATGAAGTTCATGATGACATGCCGCTCCCTTGCCAGGCTGTGTGTGCTAAGAAGTTTCTAAGAAGTTTTAGGATTAGGATGCAGATTGCTCAATACAGGATTCATGGACCAGAAAGAACAGAGAAATGTGTTTTAAAGAGTAACACTGAATTGTCTTTTTTTTTCTTTTATCGTGTATTTCGTAGCTGTACGTTGTATGCAAACCCGGTTAGACACCATATATTTATATATATATATAAGCAGAGTAGAGCAGAGAAGAATCTGCATGTTTGTCTATTTACTGATGCAAATGTAGCAATGTGATCCTCACTGACATGGCAGCTGTAAGTAAAGATAAACTGCATGTTTTTAAGGAATAAATGTATAAGGCTCGATGTGGCTCTGACAACAACTACAGTACATTACCATACGCATGTAATCTGAGATAACAAACTGTTGCTACCTTTCCACTTTCTTCATTCGTCCAGCTATGAATAAACTGCAGTACAGTACGGTGACAGCTTTTTTTGAAGAGGTTCTTCAGACTACGAGACTCACACTGCAGCAAAAAGCCTGACATGAAATGGGTGCTCTAGGTGCAGAGGACACTAGTGATAAACTGAGGATGTACAGGAGAAAGATGGTTGTCGGTGACGGTGGTGGTGGTGATGGGGCTCAGCACAGAGGGGTTAAGGACAAGGATCTATATACATTTTAGTCTTTGTGTTCATCCGTCTCTCACGAGATTTGTTCACATCCTCATCTGTCCGGCTCGTCTTCTCGACAGCTTTGATCTGAGAGGCACAAGAGGGAGAAAATGTATTTACATCAAACATTTCTTTTGCAGTAATATGTTTTGACTTTTACCTATGATAAGTGTTTTTACCTGATAGTTCCAGCAAGGAGAGGGTTAAATGCATACAGCCAGTCATGCATCTCTTTGTCATTAGCAGCTTGAAGCAATATTCCGCGATGTTCTGTACACACGGCAAATGTGTTCGGGGTCTATTGAAACACACAAACAGCTGATTATAGACACCTTTTGAGCATAAAGAGAGCAAGAAGGAGTTTTGGAGACTGACCTTTAGCATTGCCTGCTGGTCTTCGCTGTACTCCACCTGGGCGGAGGAGAGGTTGAGAATAGCCCGCTCGACAGTATCTCTTTCTGTGTTGTAGATGTAGACATATGGCCGCCGCACAACAACGTAACGCTTCACCCACCCGTTGGTGTGTGGCTCCAGGAAATGTATATAACCCTTCTTTGACACAATGGGGCTGGAAAAAATGGAAGTCAAATGTTACCACACGTATTTATCGTCACAGCTCAATGTGACGACGTTTTGTGATGAAGCACACTCACCTGATTCTAATTTCTTGGATATCAGGGATAAATTTGCGAGTTCGAGCTTTGGTTTCAGAAGCTCCGTTGACAGACTTCTTGGTCGCTGCATCCTGCTGTGTGCCAGGACTGGGGCTGACAGCACGAGAGCGAGGTGTAGGTGGTCTGTAGTACATTAAAAAAAAAACTTTAGACACGAAAACAGTCAATACAAAACAATAACTGTACAAATATGTCGTAGGACTAACCTGAGTTCAGCACTGGTGTAGTAGCCTTCAACAAGTGAGGGGCATGTTGAAGAGGGTGTGATTGTGTTGAGAGCAGAGACTGAAGCAGAGTCTCCTAGTGTTGTGACAGACATCTCTGAGATCTGTAACACAAAAACACACAATTGTGTGTACTGTGAGGACAAACACTAATCAAATTTCCTTCATATATATGCATGTGTGTGTGTCACATTAGGGAGTTTTTAAAAGCATTACCTTGCTTTCACTGGCGCTGACACACACATGGCTGTATTCTCTGTTGAAGGAGTGAGTGAGCAGCCGCAAACACTGTGAGGAGACAGCAAGCTTCAAATGTCCGTACATAAACTCAGACACATCAGAATAATTGCACTGGTGACATCATAAAAATGAAGCACTCTCACTGTGTTTTAATTTAAGACACTGTACAGGTCAAACCTGAAACTACATATTCACAAAGTAACGATGGCTGACCTTGGCAGCCAGCTCCCTCTGTCTCTCAGTGGTGATTTCAGAGCTGGAGCCGACCCCCTGGTCCACTTCAGAGGGTTGAGGAGACTCACTCAGCTCCTCAGTGACACAGGACAGTAAGAACTCCTGGCCCACGAGCAGGGTAGACTCCAGTTTCTCCCTCAGCAAGAGGTAATGCTTGGTTTTCTCGACCTAAGTAAGAGGATATGACGATATTGCAGTCAGTGATGAAAAAACAAACAAACCTTAGTTTTCATTACTTCACCTTCATGATGAAGGTTAGTAAATGCGGCATAGCCGGAGGTACAGAAATCTAGCTTCAAACCCCTCCTATGAAACATATCTGTCTTAAGGAGCAAATTTCATATGATAAACTCCCAGTCAAAAGTTTGGACTTGCATAGAAATGACCATGTTTTTAAAAGAAACACAGGTTTTATAACATCATATTGATCAGAAATACAGCGCAGGCATTGTTAATATTGTAAATGACTATTGGAATATTTACATAAACGTACAGAGATCTATCATCAGCAAACATTAGTGCTGTCTTTAATCGCACAATGTGTTTGTTAAAAAGGATAACTGATCATTAGAAAACTCTTTTGCAATGATGGTAACACAAACATGTCAGTTCCTGTGTGAGGCCAAACTTACGACTGTCAGTGTATGTAATATCCATTCACTGAAATGTTTTGAGAGAGTAAAACAGATGATACAAAGGTTCATGTTTCAATAAACCAGTATCATGTGTCTGCACCTGCTAATTGAAGTAACTCATGTTACAAAACAAAAGTATCATATGTTCCTCACATCTTGAAGGAGGCTGAGTTTCTCCAGCTCCCACTGATGGTCCAGAATGAGGCTGTCACTGCGAGGCCTCCACCCAGCTAGGTTCTCCTCCCCACGGACGTAGGCCACTGAGGTGTCCAGCACCCGCCTGCGTCTCCTCTGCATGCCTGGGGAGTGACAGGTGTAGTATTAGGACTGTTCCAGAAATGAGATTAATACAAAATAATGACGTCTCAACTCTCACCTGGGCTTCCTGCATCTGCCAGGTTACATAAGCTGACCTCATAAACTCCAGTTATGCGGTTTCTGAAGCAAGAAAAAAGAAGGGGGGAGGGCATTTTAGGGAAGGGACGAACAATACTACAGGTTTTTCATTATCCTAAACTTTAAACTCACCCATCTGCTGCTCTCAGGCTGCCAGTACCAAAAAGGTTGCGAATAGAGCGGGAGGCCGAGAGCTTTGTGTCACGGGAGTAAAATACCATGCAGATATCTTTGGTTACAACTGCAGGCTGGGTGCAGTTTTCTATCTGCAATTGATAAAGTAGAGGATTTTCAGAGTAATTTACTCGTCACCTGACACTACCATACTAAAAGCCATTCGCGCAGCTCATGAATGTACTGTACTATACCTCCAGGTAGGCTGAGAGGGTCATGTAAATCTTTTCCCCATACGGAGTGACTCGGTTTAGTAGCAGAGAGTTGTGCATGGAGCTGTCCCAAGCGGCCTCAAAGCGGTAGAAGGTTCTAAAGTGGTTTGTTGGAGAAGAAGCCAAGAATATGAGTCAAAATTATGCAACAAATTAGCAGGGAGAGCGAAAATAAAAAATAATTCTTCACATACAGTCGGATGTGCACTAAATTACATCTGATACATTGAGAAAATAATCTTATGATTTGTAAAAAAAACAAAACAAAAAAAAACAGTCAATGAAATATTCATTTAAATTTCAAAAAAGGGCTAATGAAATCTGTTTGCATGCAACAGGCTGACTGAATAGATGCTCTGCTTAGTTCAAAACATCACAGAAAAGCAAAGAGAGTTGTGGTGACTATTACAGAGTACAGCAAAAAAGGGAAGGGGGGGGATGAGAAACAGCCTGATGAAATGAGGGACAGGGCAGTGAAGTACCTATGGTCAACTCCCAAGGAAATGCTGTGAGAAAGAAGAAATCAGCAAAAGAATAGAAAGTGAGAGTCAGGAAGTATGTTGTGGTTTTGCGCTTGTGTTACTGGGATGGTGTTTGTCTTCTTTCACACTTTTATCTCACTCTGTAAACACTGTCGGGAACAGTGCAGCTCACCCATAAGAGATGAGTTGAGAAATCCTGTGCAAAGTACTGATCGACTTGATGCAATTTCTCATCCTGCTCTGCCATCGGAAAGGTCAAATAACAGCACACGACAGTTCCTCAAGCAAAACAATGCTGCTCTCTGTTGCGCCTCTGATTTACTCCATGCGTTATGTACACGACCTTCCCCACCTCCCCTGAGAGCAAATAATCACACACTGAAACCAGTCATTCTTCTGGCCCTCCGCCCAGTATAGCCTTAAATCTAAAAAGGATAATCCAAGTAAAAATTGTAAAAGGAAACTAATGTTTCTGTGAGCCATAAAAACAGCCCAAACCTCTTCATGAGGTTCAGATGTTCGGCCCAACTGGCCTTCCACTGAGGCGATCCTGGGAAAGTGAACAATGTGACACCCAGAAGAAAGCAAACAGCCAGAGAGCTGACAGCTCCGCTGTGAAAGGTACAGGACGTTGGTGTAGAAACAGGCTGTTTTTAAGTAATTAGTAAGCGCATTAACACACACACACACACACACACACAAACAGACATTCACAAATACACGCACACACCACTTTCCCAGTAGTAGAAAACTGTTCACTTACACTACATGGAAGCAATTTCCTCTTTGCGCTACACCAACATGTGCTTCTCTACGTTTTACTACCTCCTAAAAATGTGGGAGCCAAGACTGAAGTCATGCTGCTGGCGTGACATGTGAGGAACCATTTGTTTCTGGGGTTTGGCAGTGTTTCACTGAGGTACACGCAGGATTTAAAAATATTCACAACATTGCAGCAATTCTGGGCAAAAGGCTACTGGTGAGGTAATGGTTCACTGGATTACATTTTAAGAGCTGCATCTGAATATTGTGCCAGAGTGGGTACTGTAAATGATGTGATTATTTATACTGAAGCACTTGAGTAACAGTAGATGACAGTAGATGACTGTTCCTGTTAAAACTCTGTAGCTGTGATGGGAAGCACTTTCTGTCTCCAAGGTCTAGAAGTAACTAACAAAATCATGTCCAAGGATTCAAATATTACTTCATCTGTAATATGAAAATAATAAACAGTGGAGTCAGAAAAGTGGAAAATTACATTTTATGTATATTGTTATTAAATATTGTTGCTAGGAAATCATCTCTTCTTGCATCTAGTCATTTGAAATTAACTGTGTTGAATTGCTACCACCATCTACTGGTAAGTAGTACTAATACAGTACATGTTACAATCAGTCAGGAGAAGGACAGAAAAATAACATATTCTGAAAGTATAATATGATTGATAAGAAATATGATTCCTGCATCTGACGTAGTGTGATACTGGCCCCACGACACCTCCAGCAGAGACACAACCAGGAACAGTCCACATGAAGCAAAGCGAGCCATGCAGACCCAGTCCATCATAAACCACAGCCCGATAAAAGCTCAAACACACACCCAGTGCAGCAAGAGAACCAGGGGCATGCAGAACCACTTCCCTCACATCTCATGAGATGGAGAAAATAAAGCGGCACAAATGAATTTCTGACAGTAATATCAGAGTAGGAGAGAAGGAAATCACTGGAGGTTCACTGGAAATGACAGGGTGGAGAGGACATCAGAAAGGATGAGGTGTTTGTGTAACTTAAAAGTATGAGAAGAGAGGCAAAACAATATACCTAGGCATGTCCGAATCAAGAAACTGTCTGCAAAAGCAAAAAACAACATTCCATTAGTGGACTGGAGGGAGAAAAATGTTAGCATCCGTTAATACCTTGATGTTAGTATCAGCAAGATTGAGCAGGGACCACACTAGATCACAGCCTGATCTGGTGCTGAGCTCTTGAACCCAATTCTTAACTGCAAACGTGTTTAGTGTTGTGTCGATGGTTGAAAACACCATCAATGTAGCACCACAATCCAAGACAGGCTGCTCGAGTAGGACCACTGATCAGAACTGCTTGGAGGCTTTGGTTGCTTTAAACTGAAATGTAATAGGCCCGGGTCTGGGTGATCATGTTGTTGGTATTGATAGGCTTTTGGGAGAGTGGTTAGGAAAGCAAAGGGGTTAAGCAATAATAAGCCCAAAAAAGGTTAAATAAGATTTCTTTTAAAAATCAGAAACAGCAAAATTATTTTAAATATAGGTTGCCATTTTTATGATTTTAAATTGGATGATCATTTAGGCCAAAGGACACTGACAAAGAAATTACACTGATATTTGTCCAGGTAAGACATTGTAAACATACTGTGAAGACATAATATGATACATAGTACTATCAAAGGGTTTTTATGTCACTATGCAGTGGTGATGTTAATAAGTGTTGAAAGACCAATGAAGAGGTGGTCATCTTGGCATGCCAGTAAATACTGCATTACTTTGAAACGCTTTCTACCTACAAACACACGTTTTCATTGGGCCACATGCTTAAAAAAGGAACCCACTGCCACCTAACGACTGGCTGCAGAAAAACATTAATCATTACACTTTTTTTTAACCAATGCTCATGATTTTTTTCCCTGTAAATAACAAAGAGCTACAAAACAATTCACAAACATCTGTCCTATGCTGAATTTGCACTGTTCAATTTTAACAATGACACGTGTCTATCGGGTTGTTCTTCCTCGTTGTTGTGAATGATTCGGGCACCTTCTGGCTCACTTCAGTCCATTCCAGACACTAGGCTTCAATTTAACAAAACAACCTAGAAACACTGCTTTAGGGGCTTCAAATTAAACATTACATATCCGCCCTGTTTAACAGAGAGTTTAATCATTGTTATCTAGAGTCTGTGATTCTTTCATTTAAAAAAAAGTGATGATGAAATGTTACGTCCAATACATGACATCATACTGAGTCCAATTATAAACTGTTTAAAGTGTCAAAGTGGTAGTTTACACAACTTTCAGTGAGACATGCTGCTGAATAAGTTATTAAGACATGCGTTTTTACTCCATATTAGTGTAATACATATTAATTAACAAACCTGTGTTTATATAGAAGAGAGATATAGTCAAATGAGTATAAACCCATCAGTATTCAGGTTAGTAGATCTAATCATGGTTGAGAAATGGGATGTGTTAGAGGTGGGATGATTAACAAGGTGAGATGTGGGTAAAATGATGACGATCATACAACAAGAGCACAGACTAACACCAAGGAGGGTCGCACAGCCAGCATGGACGAGTGAATTCATTGCTACAGGGTTGAAAGATTTAGGCCATAAAAGCTACTTTTAAATAAATCAAGGAAAAAATGTTTCACGTTGATTGTAGTCACTCTGGATTCTGCAGTTAGAGAAACTATATTCCTTATATTCAGTAACAAAGATAACAGCACCAAAGAAAGGTAACATTCAGAGCTGTGGTCACATTCAAGTCACGCCTCTCCTTGCCATGCTCGTTTACATACAAGTGCAGCTGTTTTATTGTGCCATGCGTTTGCCCACGTGTCCTGTTCCAGTGACATTCAGTATTAAATGAGTTCTCAGAGAAGACTGAATCAGAACCATACAGTAGTTTCCAAATTCAACCAAGCTGAATCTGGGACACAGATATTTCTAGTTTTGAATTCACTAAGCTAAGCTTCACTAAGAATGTAAAAAAGATGCATGTGCCTCGTGTTGTACTGCATGTGGAAAGTTCCATCTAATGTTTTCAGCATTAGAACGTACCTGTCATCCTGCATAGGCCTAACATACCCAGCAGACAAGATGTTGAGAGAGAGAATATTGGGGTCTATGATGGTCTCGTCAGACTCGGGCGTGTTGCGGAGACGTCCTGGGAAAGCACAGGTGAGTCAGTACCAGCTCATACACACGGTTGATGAAAAGTCTGGTTTTCAGGATGACAAACCAAACTTACCCACAACAAGCTCACGGACTTCCTTCCATTCTATGTCACCCCCTGACTCGTGCACGATAGTAACAGTGATTCTCCTCTGGAGGCCCTTCAAATGTGAAGAAAAGACAGATCAGAGCAGAGAAAGAAAAAGCTTCAGGAGTGCTTAAGTTTATTACAATTTCAATATTCCTAAATATTATATTTGAGTGATTGACATACCTGGTGCAGTAGGAATGTGCCATGACAAGGCATTCCTCCTCTGTGGTCAACCACTGCAGGGATGTAGCTAGAAAGACACAGACAAAAATTAACCTCACTTGATTTACAAAAAAAATTTATAAAATTGTCAAACATATTTATTGTCAAAACCTTGATTTCATGGAAAGCTCTACTAAAGTATTCACTGTGATTAACTTCATGCTTTGCCATAAGTGACCCAGGGCACTCACTCTCCATTGGCCTCCAGCTCGCAGATCTCGAAGAATACCATCAGATCGTATTTACAGTGGCAGGGTCCTGCCTGCGGGCGGGTTATCGCTGTCAGCTTGGTGGCAGGTACTGTTTTGAAAAAGGAGATAGAAGAAGTTATAAATTATTAGTTTGAGAGTGTACAGAGACCAAACTAGTGGCTATCAGCAGGGTGCTGAGAACAGCTCTAACCCTACAGAGGAGGGGAAAGAGAAAGGGAAGAAAAAAGGAAATCAGTGATGTGGGGAAAGAAAAGAACCACGCAGTCCCACAGAAGGACATCCTTTGATTCTGCAGTGCTCTCTTAAAGGAGAACCAACAAGTTTCCTTAAAAAAAAGCCTGTTTCCCATTTGACAGTTCACTTATTTATCTGTAAATCTTACTTATGTGGTTCTGTTGCTTCTCACCCTCTGCAGTAACAAATACTAAACAAACCGTGATGTGCCGTATTCTCCTTTAAAAGTATCTGCTCTTGATTACTGGTGTTGTCCCTGTTCTGTAGAAATGATTTGTTTTGTCCGAATATGAGCTAACTGCATTTCTCCAATTGAAGATAGAGTCAGGAGAGTGTGATTAAAGAACATGCATCCCAGAAGTTGGACCAAAGCTCAAGCAGAAATGAGATATATAGAAAATCATAAATATAACGTAGTGTCTTATGTAAAGTGTAATGTGATGTACTACTGTACAAATGTATTTACACAATTACTTATACACTGAATATATACAGAATGCTATACTATATACTGCATGAATACAGCATTTATACCCTGTATTCAAAAAGTGTTTCCTTATTTCCTTATTTGTTGTGTTTACTGTTTCCTATAGTTCTTTGTCTGATTTCTAACTCTTTGTAATTATATGTTGTGCTGCTATAATACTGAAGACCAATCAAATGCAGTATGCATAATAGATCAATAGAAAGTATAATGTACAATATAAGTATAATATAATAATATTTCCCTCTAAGATAATTATTCATCATTACTACAGCAGAAAGGCACTGTGATCCAGTGCAAGAGGAGCTCAGAGAGGGAACTGCAGGGAAAATTCACCACACAGGCCAACAGTAAACACAGTACACCAGAGAGTCAATCCAAGTGAATCATGATGCAAGAAATGTCCCTTTTTATATCAATTAAAGTCATTCTTAAAAAGTACTACAGTTCTACTAGTCAGTGTCCACCAGTAACTGTAACAACGATAGCAGAAAAATGTTTCTTGTTTTCTACAGGAAGGTGATAAGTTTAAATACAATACATGGAACCGGGACCTGGAAAGATAACAGCACAACACTATAAATCTATACATAAAAGTTCCATATTGTGTTGTATGAAATAGTAGTTGATTAATTAACTGTAACATGGCATAGTAATGCCTTTGCTGTACATTTTACTAAATACTTGATATAAAAAAGGTTTTCCGTTGCAAGATTCTTTAGGATTTGACATCAATAACCAACCCGGCGTCTGAGCTTTAATAACTGAACAGATAGAGGTGGGTGGAGCTGGCAACTGAGCTTGCTCATTTGCTTCCAGTAGGAGGGAAGCAGCCAAGCCAGCGGCAGACAGAGCGTGGCCTGACAGCGAGTCCACCAGCGCCCCATTGAACACATCTGGAACCAGGTATCGGATGAGCTCCAGCGATTTCTCCCGGTCCGGAGAGGCGTCAGAGTCCACTGCTTACACCCAACAACATGAAGCTAAGATGACATGACTTGCAGCCAGATGAGTACAAAGACAATGTACATGAATGTTGCAATTCAAGACAAGTAACTCCAGCTCAGAGTTTATTTACCTGGTTTGGAGAGAGGCATCACACGTGGGAACTGTTTTCGGCAGGGACGTAGTGGACTGTTTGCAGAAAAAAGATACAATTACAGTACAATATACAGAATATTGTCTTAGTCTGAGAAGATAAATTGCAGTGCTTTTACAGGCAGTTATTACAGTACCTGATGACATCTTTACAGAGAGGAAGAAAAGGCTGTTTCTGGTAATGTCCAAACACCTCAAACACAATGGGCTGAGTCTTGATGTAGTCAATGAAAGATTTAGTAACTTCAACAGCAATCTAAAAAAACAACGCAGTGATGTTTAAGTACATGACAAATTAAAACCGATAGCAACACATAATTATCCAACATCTGTGCTGACACTTCTTACATTCTGCACATGGTAGAATCCAAGGGGAGGGCCACGGCCTGTGTTTTTCAGGGGTTCAGTGGAGAAAGCCTCATCATGGCGGTGGATGAAGCTGAAATCAAAATGACAAAACATTCTTTACAAGTTACAACTGACAAAGAAATATGATAAATATTGCATGTACTTATGTAATTATGAAAACATTTTGATGAGCGCTTACTTGAACTGGCAGAAGATGTCAGCATATTCTGCAGAGATGCTGGAGGCCTGCAGGACAGTCACCCTGAAGGTAAAAACATTACCAATCCTGAGGTGCTCTAGAGCATCAAGTGAGCCCTCCAGACCAGCCTTCGGTGTATTCTCCAGCTCTTCTCCACCAGCTGTGACGAAAGCCAAATAAAAATTTGACACAGGTTAAAGTTTGTATTCCGGGTATGGATCATGGACCATGGACAGAGGAGGTTTGATGTATTGAACTGATTCAGGCTGAGAATCACATCCTCCTTGCTCCGGCACGGGGCATTGTCAATCTTTCAGTATGGCTGGAGCTTAAGTGTGCTAGACTGAAGGTACCGTTGGATTGATTAGAACACCACACACACACACACACACACACACACACACACACACACACACACACACAATGTGCCCATTCACACTAATATATGATTACCCGCACATGTGTTGTTGTTGACCTCATCAGCTGAGGGTCCCATTTCTGCGTTCTGCCCCTCCCCCTCCACGATACGAAGCTCCTCTTGGGAAATGCTTGTACGGGACAGTCCTACAGAACAGGACTCTGACTGGAACTGCAAAAGCCAGATGCAAAACAAACGCAGGTTAGTAGGTAACTACGTACAGACTAGTCCATACAGAAATGTGAAAAGGTTTTCACTACCTTCACCTTTTCATATTGCTGATCCTCAAAGGAAATTTTGGCAGTGCCTGACTGCCTCACTCCTGAGCCGTAGTCGGGAGCTTCCTCATCAGCTGGAGGAAAACACAAAGCACCTTCACTTCACTCCCTCAAGAAGTCACACACAGTCTGTCCTTTCAATCCCTTCAAGCCATTTGTCTCAACAATGGTGAGGCTGAGGATCTGAGCCTTACCTGATATGGCCTGCACCGCTACTCGGAGGAAGCCCTTCACTTCTCCTTTCTCACTGACGATGGCCACACGGTGCACAAGAGGAACTGGGTACAGTAGGTTACTCAGGTAAACAAATGCCCTGAGCAGGAAGCAGAAGGAGAGAGAGAGAAATAGTAAATGTTTAAAAACTACAGAGGTTAGGAGATGTGTCACATTTGATAAATTACAGTCACTGGACTGGACAACAGAACACAGAGCTGCAAAGCAACCAAACAGAAGCTGGGACTGCTCTTGCGATGGCCATGGCTGCCCTTTACTATCGCTTCTTAGTGGATTTTCCTCACCATGTAGAAATGACAATAATATCAGGACAACTATGGGTCGCATGCAGTATTCATAACTTTTGCACTATACTAATGAAAGCTTGGTGAGGCTAAGGAGCATGTGTGTAAGGGACAACTTTAAATAATTTCAAACTATCAGTAACCAGCTACAAACTCAGCTGGACAGCAGATGGTTTTCTCACCCTGAAATAATGTGTCTTTGTACTGCCTCATGATTATATTCTACTGCACTAATGTGCAAGTCATAAATATGCCTCAATCTGAAAACACTACACTACGTATTAACTACATATTAAGAACTGTCAAATGTACAGAGCCAAATGTAACACTTGAGGCACTTTGTATTTGCACTAGACGTGAAAAAACATTAGCAGTGATGTATTTTCTTTGATTATAAATGTGGTAACAACTGAACTATAAATGTCTCTCTTTCTTTTTTGTTTTTCAGTCTCTAGTTTTCAGCTACAATAGATGATCTTTCAGTCAAAGATCACGTTTTCCATGAGCCAATAGGGGTAGACATTTAAGGGTGGCGTGTAAAAAAGGGACAGGCTTATGACAAGATTGGTGAGGTGCAAAGAAGGCATGCTCAGGACAAAAAAGGTGAACAAAAATGCTTTCAACTTCTCGACTCAAATGAATCAAAAGCAAATGGAATAGAAATCATCATACGGAACATGGCTCAGCTTGAATAAAAACTGCCAACAGCCTGGTATATTGTATGCTACACCAAAAATCAATGAATGACATCAGAAATTCAAGCGCACCTCCTGGGTCGATTTGTGCAAAAGAGGGGCACTAGTTCATCGTCAGACGTATTCAAGTAAAAATTGACAAAAACGGTCAAAATAAAAAGACTTGTGCTCTGGCATGCCTAAAAGAGACAGCTGCGGTAGAAACCAGCTCTTTCATCTTGAGATTTTGAGTCTTCCTTATACTCCACATTTCTATTTCATATGAATTATTTCCAGACTCTTTCATACTTATTCAGGTTTCACAGCATGGTGAGAACATTTTGCTGTGGGTTGCTGTAACGTGAATCAGATCTCTGTGACACATGTAAATATTTTGTGTAGTGAATACTCCTGTTTAAAAGTTACTGTACAGATGGCTACACATAAGTGAGACACACACCTCAAGCAGCCGTTGAGCATCAACATTGCTTGGAGTTTTATGGAAACAAGTGGTATGATTTGACCCACCCCAGGGGGACTTAAGCAGTTGTCTGGCAAGTAGAACTGTACTGAGTGAGAAGCATTTAGTCATATAGTATAAGAAACAGCAAAAAAGAAAAAAGAAAAAAAAACAAAACAAATGATAACAAGCATTTAATTTTATGAGACTGAAGAGATAAAGCAAAGGATAAACCTTGAAGCCCAGAAATGTCTACTCCAGTGTCCACACAGGAACATACAGTGTTTGTGAAAAAGCTTGGGTTGACATTCGAGAACATTTGTGTGTCACACATTTGAGACAGATTTGAGTGGCAATGACCACTCAGACAAGGAACAGAAACTAAAGTGGAAAGTTTGGAATTTTAAGCAAGAAAGAGAAATAAATTGAAATACATACAGAAAGTAAAGTTGGTTTTGGTATATCCCACTGAAATGTCCCAACTCCACATTGACATTATAACTTTTGCAGCTTAATAATGCCAACTGGACTGTATAGTGGAAAATGTCTGTAAACCAAAAAAAGGGGCTAATCTGGACAGGACATCTGTGGCTGCCACATCAGACAAAAAGACACTGTTACAGAAACTTTGATTTCTGTTTTATGGATTCATGCACAAACTCCAGAAAAGAGCACGAACTCTTACACTGTGTCGGTATTGTGTAAAATGTCAGCTGTGCTGAGGTCTATCCTGGGAAATGGACCCTGCATCTCAGCGTGAAAGAGCTAGTTTCCTCCACCAGCATGCTCCTGAAACCTCACCAACCTTCCCACTACACTGAATAATGGTGAGCGGTCGTAAAAGGGATCCTGGCCTTCGCTGGAGCCTCGGCAGAGCTCTCCCTCATCATCATCATCATCATCATCATCATCATCCTCTCCCCCGAGCTCCGAGCACGGGTCGTCCAAAAAGATATCATCGTCCAGGTCCTCCAACTCCTCCAACTCCTCCTCTTCCCCTCTCCCCTCCCGCTGCGAGTCAGCCAGCTCAGTAATTTCAGAGTTGGAGAGGGTTGGGGATGGGGTAGGGTCACTCATGCGCTCGCTCATGCATGTGTTGAAAATGGGGTTTCTGGTGCAGCCAGAGACATGGGAACTAAGTTAGTACAGTTAGATAGAAAGCACACACTAGTTCAAAAAGGAGGATCAGTTGAGCACCACATAGCGGGAGCCATTGAAGAAGGCCATCATCCCTTTGAGCCAACATCTGCTTTTACTCTCTGGTTTAGTGAACAGAATGTAGTGGAGACAGAGAGGACAGGTGGGAGAGTGCTAGCAAGCTACAAAGCTTGCATATGTCAAAAGAGGATATACTGTATATAAATATGAAGCCCTCAATCACAAACATTTCCAGAGGGCAGTCGGTTCAGGTATCACAGGAGCCAATTATTGATTTACTTTATTGAAATACTAATAAATAATTACTTAAAAACTGTCCAACCAGACTGCTGAGGTTAAATACTGCTTTAGAGTGGTGGTAATGGAATTGAATAACAATCCTCTGAGGATATTTGTGAGTGAGTCTCTATTTTGTACCAGCAGAGGCTGCTGTTGTTAAGCCTACAGTAAAATAAGCAGGACTCGATTATGAGTGTACTGATGTTAGTAAGCTTGTGTAAGCTTAAGCAGAATAAGTACAAATAAATATTCCAAATAACACTGCCACATCCAACGTTGGCGTAGTTCGTCTGGGAAACTACATTTCATTAGATGGGCTGCAATTTGCTACATACTATGTCTCTACTAATCACCTATTTTATAAATTTATATTATGAATGAGAATGACAACATATTTCAATGAGATATTTTTTCAACATTGCTGCCTGATGATTTTTGCTTGTTTTGCCTGAGCTACACGACATTAAAGCTTGATATGCTGAATGTTATGTAACGTGGCATGTGACTGTGTGTAGGACCCATCTGCAAAAGAGAGAAAGAGATAGAGAGCTTGGCAGAGAGACTGGGAGGTGGCATGCCAAAGTGAGAGAGAAACAAACAGCAGGCTTTGAGTAGGAGGACTGAAGAAATTTCGTTCTCAAATATACCACAGCCGATTTTTCCCATTAAAAAGGACACGCCTGGCATCAGAAAGCACAACTGCTTGTTAATTGATCCTGTGTGTTGAAGCTGCAAAGTTCATGGTCCTTAAAACACACTGGTCAGGCATAACATTATGACCACCTGCCTAAAATTGTGTTGGTCCCACTTTTGCTGCCAAACAGCTCTGACACGTCGAGGCATGGAGTCCACTAGACCCCTGCTGTGGTGTCTGGCACCAAGATGTTAGCAACAGATCTTTTAAGTCCTCTAAGTTGTGAGGTGGGGCCTCAATAGATCGAACGTGTTTGTCCAGCACATCCCACAGATGCTCGATTAGATTGAGATCTGGGAAATTTGGTGTCCGAGTCAACACCTCAAACTCGTTGTTGTGCTCAAACCATTCCTGAACCATGTCAGAGCACATTATCCTGCTGAAAGGGGCCACAGCCATCAGGGAATACTGTTTCCATAAAAGGGTGTACATGGTCTGCAACAATGCTTAGGTAGGT
>JAUBNQ010000020.1:4169010-4184139 GCA_032353495.1 Ctenopoma kingsleyae | reverse complement strand
AGGCTCAGCATGAAAGTCTAAGCATGAAACAGCAATCAGCCTTTAGTGCCACCATGAGACAAGTGCTTATGTACCTGTTTAAAATGAAATAAAATGAGTCAACTCCAACAAGTTTCATCCACTTGAAAAGGAAAATACTATTTCCAAATGCACATTAATTACTTTAAAGTTGGACAAACACAGTTAGGCACTCTATTTTACTAATAATGGTCAGTAGATCAAATAATTTCCTGCTGATCTGACTATTGTATCTGTGTGTGTGTATATATATATATATATATATACACAGTATATATATATCTGTATCTGTTCTGTGACTCTTTAGAAATGAAACTGAGGTAGTTATTCTTTGTACAATGATTACACTAAATGGATTAATAAAGTATATCATTATTATTATTATTCATTACACTGCGTAGTTATAGGTGACATATGAGTAAGACAAAATTACAGTTGTTCGCACTCAAGAATTTAAATAAAAGGGTTTTAAGTGAATTCTACAACACATAGTGTGGCCACTAGGTAACAACATATCTTGTGTGGCCTGGTGATGCCAACTATGAAAATGCTTCCTCGTTGCCCCCAGAGCTCCAGAAACGATTTTCTCTGCTAATGTAGATGTGGTCGATAATAGAGGAAGGAGCCCAGAGCTAAGTACAATCTCATGTACGTTTACGCACAATTATTTCCTCAAGAGGACACACTATTATTTCCTCTCTCTTTCCAGCTATGATATACACTCCACTGTGGCCGACTTGTGTTTCAGAGTTCAGGTCCATTCCTCACGAAGATAAAGATGTGAGGCCTCATTTACTGAGCATGGTCTATCATCTTCTATTCATTTAAATTATTTTGCACCTAAAATATTTGCTGCTAAACATAACCACAGAGTTCATGAATCAACCATATGTCATGGTCACCATCAGAACTTTATTTTGAAATCCCCACTACTTCCTTATCCCCATCCACTTCACAGCGTAATCAGCTTGATTGTTCTCACCTGTGCCTTCCCTGATATAACCAGCGTCTCCAGTGTGCTCTCCTTTCCAGAAGCAACTTTCCAGCCTGAATTCTGCTGTGTGAGATTATGGTGTTTTCAGACCCCTGGCCCCTGCTTTCTGACTGTTGTGGGCCTTGGCTAGTTTTTGGATTAAAGATTCTCTGCTTTGTGGACCTGGATTTGCTTACCCTCTGCTCCGTGACTTTGAAGAAAACTTGGATTCTTGGATTTTGAGTCTCTGAAGCAGAGTTTTGAGGAGTTTTTGGTGTCAGTCCGTGTGTGCTTCTGTATTCTCACTCTAACCACTCTAGTTACCACACCAACACTGTAGGCCACTATCTTGTCTCCTCCTGCTGGTTTGCCATATTGTGCTCACTTCCCTGATGTCTCCTCTCACTCCTGGCCATCTCAAACCCCCGCTTCAGCCTTCAGGGAGGACAACTGATGCAACCTTCCAGCTCCTTCAGACAAGCGTAAGCGTTAATCTGTTCAGTTACTTACCTGCTCCCTCTCCTACGTTTGTTACCTGCCTTACTCACCTGTGTCTCTTCTCCAAATCCTGTCTGTGCGCCACCTATTGGTTGGGAGGTCAGGTGCTTCCTGCGCTGAAGCCCCTCTGCTCTTTCTCTACTCTACACACTGACAATTGTTGAATTAAGATGTCATTTTCTGGTTGCATAAAACATCTAATAGGTTGAGCAGTTTGTTTTGTTTTTACACAGTATTTTTAATGTACATTATTAATCCCCTTTATCACTGAAGAAAACAGAAGTGACAGAAGAGAAGTGCACTTCTATAGAATAACATATGCAATCTGATGAAGAATGAAGGGCCCATAAGGTCGTATGCTGCCATGTGGTGAAAACACTGAAGGACCTGTTTTCCTAGTTGATAAAAATTTGAATCTGAATTCTACCACACAAAAGAAAACTGTCAAATAAACCCAATTCATAAGGAGACCTGGATGAGTCTGCATAATTGCAACTGCATCTCACTTTCCTGATAAAATATCATAATTACTGCTCTATTCTGTTTTTTTTAACTATATTCTATATTTATTCTGTTCTGGTGTTTTTGATTTTTAAGTTTAACCACACCCATAAAATGAAAAATATATGAGCACCTGACTTCATATTTGATTGCCCAGAAGCATTACGACACCCTCTGGTTGTTGACTCATCTTTGACTATGCTCTGATTCATTCATGGGAGAAAAGCACGTTGCTGTCAGACAAGGTAATTACTTTAGAGTGGCAGTGACTGGCAGTGTGTTTGAGGGTTACCATGGCAGTGTTATCTGTTTAAATTGCATTCAGTAGTTTGGTGACGTTCTTGGTTGCGTGTCGGAGTCTTCTCCATCCGAGGCCAGCATTTTATGACCTCTCCCATATTTATCATACTCCCCTTTACTACATATCTTCTCATTTTATGATTGTATTACTTTTTAATTGCAAGGTGATGAGTTTATGGATAACTCCAGGTTTGGAAGTGAACAAATGTGATTAGACAGAATATAAAATAGAAACTTATTTTTCTATTAGCAGTGTGCTCACATGTCTCTTCACAAGAGGTGGTCAATAGTGTATGTACACATTTGCCATACCCACATTTTTATCAGCATGTTAAATTTTCTGACTTAAACTACAGTTTAAATGTAAAGCCCTGAATTTGTTTTGGTCATTTGTTTTTACAGCCTAAGTTTAAAGTCATTATTCATGATATAATTAGTATGCACTGTTTTTTTTTTAGAACTTTATTAATGTTTATCATTATCACTACCATATAATTTATGCTAATTATAGCTGCAATTATCTGCTAGTTTCATTTTAGCTCACATTCTATTACACCTCTGCATCCTATTGTGGCAAATTGCATGTTTGTCTTTGAAGCTGGTCAAACTCTCACGGGTGACCTGCCCCAGTCAAAAGAAGAGGAAATGTGGCTTCGTCAGCAGGACTGCAGTCATAAACCCACTGACAGGGGCTGCAGAATCCAACTCTAGAAAGCCTAAATCTATGCAAGTGGCACTTGCTGTTGATGTCATACTAAAATCAGCATGATGGAGCAGTAAACATTATGCTAATGAGTCTCATGCTGAAATGTAAAGAGTAGCATGAATCCACTCAATTCTGCCTAATCCATTACAAACATTCACCTTTATATGTATCTAAAGCTCTCTCTAAAGGTTAATTACTGTGTATACACATTTTCAGTAGTGAAAATCTTTTTATGTATTTTCTGCTTGTTGTATACTAAAAATAAATTTGAATCTGTCCACCTACCCTCTAAAGAGAGGCCCATTATTGCTTCAGGTCTGTCCCCTGCATCTTAATTAAGGTCGGCGTGGGAGGGAAGATTTCTCAAACAAGATTGCTGCCATTCTTCTGCTTTGTGGGAACTGGGCTATTGACCCGCACAAGAGTGTCAGAGAGCACAAAGCAGAGAGTGAGGCAAACACAAAAAACCCAGAACCCTTTTTTTTTTTTTTCGTTTCAGCCCAGACAACAGAAGGACAGCAAGGCAGTTATACCATGCCGCTGTACCCCCTCCAGACACTGCAACCAATGGGCTTTTTCATGACATCAGCTCACATTCTCCCGTTCACATCCTGAGCCATTGACTTAGTTTGGAAGAAAACAGTCTGCTCTGCTGAAAGCCCTGTGGTCTCACTGAAAGTGGGTCTGACCAACATGAAAGTAGACTTTCAGTAAAGTCTGAAGTCTACAGACTCATGACTGACTTAGACCTGACTACAATCAAATGTCGACAACAAATTTTATCAGGTCTAAGGAGATTTTAGTGCATTTTTTGTCATTTGTACTAGGTTATATAAGACTAGACTGTAGTACATAAATCTGAAAAAATGTCAGCTTGTCTTGAGCTAGCAGAACAAGAAACTCCAGGTGAGGCATTGGCTTGCTGGTGGTGTGTGGACCCAAGACCAGCACAGCTTAAATAAAACTTCCACCAGTAGAAGGCTACCTCTTAGGCGAAATCTGGTTCCCACTTCTAAAAGGTGGCTAACATACCCAGAAACCCTGGGTCCTAAAGAAAAACATCCCTAGTTACACAACAATCCTCCCGGAAGATTCGCAGACTGCGTCCATCTGCTGAGTCAATTTTTTACCAAATTGTTCCGTAAGGATTCTTTTCACCTGGACCCAGAAAAGAGAAAACACCACTGGTAAGTTGGAGGGGTTTATTTAACAAAACAGCAAGTAATGACTGTGGAGGGATACTGGTGGGTCGGATGCACCCTTGGCTGAAAACCAACAGTACAGTCCAGGCTGCAGCAGCCAGCAGGTGAATTATGAAGCTGGTGGAGATCAGCAGGTGAGTAGAGAACCGCTACTTTCTCCAAAATCGTACTTAATCTCTCCACAATAAAAACAAAAGATGAAAATTTGGCACAAGTATTCACAATAAGGCCAGTCTTCCTACTGGTCAAGAAATCCTGTCCTCAAATCTAGAAGTACACAGACCAAATCCAATTCCAGGGTCATACACACGGTAGTCCAAAAACCCTCTTCAAATCCAAAATCCTAAATCAAGTCCAAAGTCCAAAGCAGAAATGACAGAGAAGAAACTTAGAGAAACAGGGGGCAGGCTGAAGCCGGAGATTAGGAACAAATGCCGGTCAGCAACACGGGAGATCAGGAAGAATAACAGACTGGAGAGTATCTGGCCCAGAGTAAGTAAAACAGAGCAGGTTGAATAGACCAGTGAACAGGTGTATTGAATCAGGACGTAATCACTGCGGAAAGAACCAAACAGCAGACTGGAACCAAAACAGCAGGACAGAAACAGAGAACCAAGACACGAACTGAGTGAAATAGTTATCGGTGGCAAACAAGGAAGGATTACGAACATCTAGCTCTCAACAGATTTTACAAACCATTATTCTGCTAAATCATGGGAAGAAGAACGGCTGAATGTTTTTTTTAGGATTGTGAATATCCCAAGATGCAACAAATCTCACAGTTCAAATATGATGTCCTAAAAAAGCCACCCAGGTTGTTGTCTAGTCGACCATGACATGAGGAAGGAGGGGCAAGTTGGCTAAATTAGGCCAAATGGTAAATATTTCAGGGAGCCTCATCCATTATTGACGAATTGCTTTACCTTGCTAAGCAGTCTACATATCGAGTATCTTTCCAGTCTCCTCTAGACCAGAGTTCTCACTCTGTGCACTGTATAACCCGAGAAATGTGGGGCACTCTGAAGTACACACTAAAAAATCATGCATCATAAGGCCACAAAAACAATTACAGTAGTTTTTTGCAGGAGACCTTCAGTGTCACTGAGAGATTATTTTACAATAGCACAATAATTATGCTTCTTCCAAATGTTCTCTGCAATTATTGTTCTCATTTGTTTAGTCTGCATTGGTGGCAGATTTGAATAGAAAGCTTAATTCCAAAAATTTAAATAAGGAGCCATTTTTAAACCTGATTTAATCTGGCCACAAAAATAATTAAAAAGCCTTGTCCTAAATACTGCAAATATCACAAGGAGATTATGCCACCTACGGCATGATGTTCAAGAGATTTCCAAAGCAGTTGATTTCAATTTGATAATTCCTTTAATGCCGACTCTATTTAGTAACTAAAAACATGAATCTTACACTGTCAGTCTTGCAGATAAGTTCATAAAGATGTGATGTTCTCTCAGGTAAAATTTATTATAATCTTAATAGTTGGCCACTGAAAGCAAATAATTCTTCAATTCTGAATAAAAGTTCTGCTCGTATCACATACCTCTTGTTTATCTGAGATTTGCAAAGTCACCACAGCTCCTCCACAGAGGAAATGCATCTATTTAATAACCCCTTTCCACAGGAAGGTCAGATATCAAAGTTTGCAACAAGATTCACACTTTCTAGTTGGAGAAGAGGCCCAACAAAAAAAACATAAAGGAAGCACACTACGATCCATACTGTAGGAGAATTCAGCTCTGGTTAGAGTACTTACTTGTGGTGTTTCCAGACATCTGTATGATGCATTTGCTTTCTTTTCCGATCTCCCTTGAGTTGAAGGGGCGGACACGCACTGCCACCTTCACAGAGGCCCCTGCCATGGTGCTGTCTTCGTAGCACCTTGGGGTGCCTTCTTTAGTGCCCAGGTGTAGGACGCGCAGACCTGTAGAGGGTAGGAGATACTGAATCGTGATTAAGATAATTCAGCATGTGCCAGTTATCATGCTACAGATTATAGCCACCTCTAATGGGATGTGTTATGTTACATAAATGAGGTGTAATTTTTACATCTTCTTTGAAAAATTGGAAAAGCAGAATATTACACCTTATGGTTGATGTGAGCAGCACAATAGAAGAGGGCAGGGCTGTGTGGCTGTAACATGAAAAGACCATGCATGGTCAGCTACAGCCTAATAAAGCTCGCAGTAACAAAAGAAGTGCAGCAGCAGCTAAATGTCAGGCTACGTCTCTGGATGACAATGGCACTGAAATCCAGGGTCGGGCTCAATTCAGCAGCTCGGTTTCATGAACAACTCGTCAGGCTGTCTCTTAAAAAACTAAATATGAATGTTAAATCACTGTGTGCATGTGTGAGGTGGCACTGTGGGTGTATCAAGAACAACCATGACTCATCATATGAGGGGATCAAATTACAATCATTTAATGTTTTCATCAATACGTTTTAACGATATGACACAATCAGCTTTCACTTCATGTCTCTAATGGAAAATATTACAGCGTAAAACTGTAATCATTTATAGCATACGAATACGACAAAGTGATCTTTTACTTAACTGATGCCCAGGATTTTGGTTAATGTTAGCTTTTGTAAAAAAAATATCCAGAATGCGTTTCAGTGGTCTGTGATTTAGATGTTGATGTCATCATCATCAGTAAGTGTAAATGTGCTGTGTCACCCTGCTTCCTGGTACAACCTCCACCGCTGACACCTAAACAGATTCATTTGCAGAGTCTGTCTGCAGGTAATGTTGTTACAACAGGAAAACTAAGTATGTTTTTTAAGGTGGACCTGTCTTTTTGTCTACACTGAGGACAAATTAAGATTAAAACATACTGAATAACATGGAAGATTCACAATCTAATACAGTAACGTTGTGATATATTCAATATCTCTAATGAAATAATTCACATGCTTAAAGTGTAGACCATATGGCCGCACAATTTAAACCAAAATTGCTATAAAAATAATACTTGGATGGTAGTCTACAAAATGTAATCTGTTTTTTTTTTTTTTTTTTGACTGACTATGAGTATAATTGGTCGATACAGATCATGGATGTATAAAACAGATGCTAGAAACATCCTCTGTGCTGCCACAATTTTCCTGGTGACAAAGGATAATGTAAAATACTATAACATTTCAGCATGACGACAATTTAATACAACGTGAACTTAATACTCATACAAAATATGTATTAGTCATTGATTTTCTTTTTTTATGTGCAAGACACTAAAGTCAAGTCATAAACCAAACGTCAACCATGCTTTAATCTCTGTATTAGTCTGAGGTTAAAATACAGAATAACATCTCTAGATACTTTCTGCTAATTGGTTCTTGCGTCATTTACAGAGCTTACGACGTCACATTTCTTCATGTAAGGCTTCTTTCCTACCTCATTTTAAGGCTTCTTTCCTACCTTTCTCCCAATGAAAGAGCATTTATTTATGCCGTCCTATGAAATAGTGTGTAAAAGAGTAGATTTACTGTCATTCTTCATCTATAACGTAATATAATTATAGGCCCTAATATTTTTTCGACATTGACAGCGTCTTCAATGGCCGCACCCTGTACCCCTCACCTCCCAGGAGATTTAACACGGAGTAAATAAAGACCGTATCGAGACAATTGAGAAAAAAAACAGGTAGACATACCTCTGCAGCGCCAGTAACGTCCTGCTCCCGTGTGGAGACCGACTTAGTCGTGCCCGTCTGTTTTATCCTCCAGCTCCGTAGCTCCACGTCCACCTCCTCTGCTCTTCAGGTCTGACACTGCCCCTGCTAACAGCCTCTCCTCTCCATTAAAACGGGCAGCGCTGAGGTTACCGCCGACGGCGTCTCGTATCCCCCCCCCACCACCTTCTGACTTGCCTTGCCTGCGGGGACCAAGGAAGGAAGGCGGCCGGCTCGGCTGTTTGGCTGCTCGGCCGCTTTTTCACACTCGGAAGCGGTCAAAATGGCTCTGTTGTCTCCCCGTCTTTGGCAAGGATGCTCGAGCTCCACCGAGCTGGTGACATCAGCACCGAGGGAGGTAACAGCATCAATGCAGTAGTGGGAAGAGAGGGGGAGGAGGGAGAGAGGAAGGGAGGGGAGGGCCAGATTAGGATCCCTCTGAAAAACGCCGGATAAAAGATGCTGTAGAGTACCAATATATATTTAAAATTAAAAAGAAAGAGTAGGTTAGAATATATTGTTCCAATGATGTGAGGCCGTGCACTTTACTTACAGGATTGTTTTGGCTGCAGTGGACAATGGACGCACGACAACGCATTTGTGGTGAATGAAGTTTAGTAGGTCAATCCCAGGACATCAAGCTGAGGGTATCTGCTCCATGGAAGCTGTTTGCTCAGTGAGCCACACAATAGAACACCTGCTTTCTACTGTAGCACTGACTTCACTGAGTTAAATGGTATACAGTAATACATACAGGCTGTTTTCATACATGTTGCCATCTAGAGGACATTTTGACTTGAAAAGCACATGCTACTGTACTGTCCCAGCGTGCACAATACCAGGAAGCTCAAGCTGAAGCAGCTAAATGTAATGTAATGCACCTGTGCTTCTTCCCACTCTGAGAAAAAGTCTTATATGCTATACCGTTTTTTTTTGTATTTTAGTAAATTAATGCAACTTAAATCAATGACGTAAACATCTCAAAACTGTCGTCTCTCAGGTGAAACTTCTTCTTTCTTTTTTAAAAAAAATGCAGGCTCAGTTCCATCAAGTGTCACCGTGAGCCCCGACAGTGAACCTGCATGCACAATACAATGAACAGGTCTTTAACATTATCAGTTGCACATTTATCAAAATGTTTTCTGTGAACAGTGTTTGTTGGTCTTTCTCAAGACGACACACGTCAGGAGGAAAAACACAGGTATAAATAACTATAGCTGAATATCATATAGCACACTGATCCTGGCTTGTTGTTACACTGTCATGGCAGAAGATTTGTTAATATAATAGCACAGTATGTTTGCTGTGAAAAGCATTATAGGCTGGGTGCCCGTGTGGAGCCTGCATGTTCTCCCTGTATCTGTGTAGGTTTTCTCCAGGGTTAGGGAGAATTGGTGACTCTCAATTGTTTATAGGTGTGAATATTTGTCTGTCTCTATAAGTCAGCCTTGTGATAGACTGGTGACCTGTCCAGGGTGTACCCCGCCTCTCACCCAGTGACAGCTGGGATAGGCTCCAGCACCCCCCGCGACCCTTAAAAGGACAAGCACTTAGGATAATGGATGGATGGTTAGATGGGGAAGGTCTATGAAATAGGTCTAGTCTCAAGTTTAAATATACAAATTTTTCATTCACATTTTACCTAGTTTTGTCAAAGTAATGAAAAGGATGTAAACAATTCAGTATTACTTACCATATTATTTACATACCGTATTACCATAATTTCATCCCTGATTAATTTGAGGGGTGGGTCATACCTTTAACACTCATGGGCCATCTGTCACAATAAAAGTTTGGGAAAATGTGTAATGTTATACAGTAATTCTTCTATTTGGTCAGAGAGATCAAATCTGTTTTTAACTACAGTAACTATAAGAAAAGATTTGACCGTGAACAGACCAGATAAAAAGAAATGTCTGAAGAGATGTTAGGCTCACTAAGCTAACTGCAGAGATGAAGTGACGTGACCCACACATTACAGGACTGTAATGGTTTGTAGGTTGTTGATATATTCTGTATAGAAGCTTTTTCCATGTTTCTGCTCTAATACAGTTTATCTACCGACCTACTGTCTATATGTTCAGCTGTATTTAATCCTTATCTTTACTAATTCATTTTTTTATTAATGTATACTAAATCAGTTATCGTGTACAATAAGTAGAAAATTTTTTTCTTAAGTCCATTGCACATGAAGCATAGCAGCAGTAAAGGGTTGTGAACAGGAACTCTCTATCTGGTGGTAGGATGCTTTGGCTTCTCAGGTTTCAGGTTGAGTGAAACACAATGCAATTGTGTTTTGTGACCTTGCTCTTTGCACAGTCCTACCGCTCCTACTGCTCTCTCTCTCTCTCTCTGGCAGACACATTTCCTTCATGTGTTACATCTCTCTTGGGACCTCTCGATCTTCTCCACTTCAAACTGATGCAATTGCTTTATTTAATTCATCAGCATTAAGACGTCAAGGTATAATCCATGCAGTGAAAGAGTGCGCCGGTTGAAGTGAGCAGTCTGCCACCATCACACAGAAAAGAGAAGTCGTGAGTGTGAGTGGCAACAGATTAAAAAGGATGATGTCACCCGCCTGAATCACCATAAACCACATATGAGGTGCCCCTAAATACAACTGTCCTCCTCGTTTTAAAAACAAGGTTCAGAAGGTTCAGATTTACAAATGAGCAGAAGGAACATGTCATTTGACTGTTTAGTGTCCACTACATAAAGACGGAAGAGGAGCTCAGGGTATTGTTTCTGCCCATCCTTCCAGCTCTGTTCTGCCATGTCTAAATTCAGTGGCACAGGAGTCTGAATAATTTATGGCTTGACTGAGCTGCTGCCCTGAGCCTAGTGTGACAGACATGTTTTCTTAAAGACTCTATCAGAGCATGTGGAACAAACTCTTAGCCTAATCACATTCAGCATGACAACAACAGAGAGAATGGTATCATCAATATCATAATAAACATAAAGATGATCCACTGAAAGGGAGAGCACTCATTAAAGAGCCTGAATTAAGAGCACTTATTATGCAAAATAAGTCCATTTCAAAATATTAGAGAATTTATAGCTTGGTTATAGTTATTGATGCATGAACATGTCAGCATCACTTTATATTATAATATTGCAGTTGGTTTTCATTATTTTAAATACTGTCAGGTAGCTTTATTTATAACAACATGCATCACATTATTTGCCATCACAATAACCATAATACAGCTAAAAATTAATTTGTTGGTTATAATAATTTCAATCTGCACGTAAAGCTGTCCACCACTGGGTATTCATGTCTAGTTCTGATTTTCAGCTGTCACTGTGATATCATGTTGGATGCTGATACTGTGAGATCACCTCCCCCTGGTGGAATAAAAATAAATTGGTTCTGTGGACAGTAAAAAACAAAGTATAGCTACCAGGCGTGATTGCAAAAACACATTAAACCGTAATTACACAAGTTGATTAAACCCTGTTTGACTCATCAGTACAGACACATAATGACAACCACCTGCAAACCTGCACATTATCCCATTTCAGTGGCGTCTTACCAGACATCCTCCTGTGTCTCCCACTGGTTTCAGGGCAATTACTTATTAACAAAGAACTTTACATGAACATTTTCTAATGCTCACAGCACCACAGGATTGGTTTATTGCAGGCATGAAAGACTGGATGCAGATATTACCATCAGTGTAACATTACAGTGACATTACACCAACAGACCCAAGTACAGTTTCCACAGAAGAACTGAGGGGCGAAGACAAATACCAGTTATCTGATTAATGGAGAAGTTTATTGTTGATTTCAGTGACACATTACACCATCATCCTGACATGTACCCTCAATTTCAACAAAATCTGACAAAAGAAAAAAACTCTTCGAATGACAGAAGGATTTGTTACAGTTTCCAAGTGACATCTTACAGACTGTTCACTGTTACATCACTTACACTGCACTGACCACTTGCACTGTGGTCACCTCAACATTTACCACACTTTACATCCATCACAGTCACAGGGGATGAGGCCTTGTCTGACCAGCTTAGTGTGAGCAAAACAAATCTGTCCACAGTCCTGAATGTGGGATGGAAAATACAGTTAGTCTTAGTTGAAAGCATTTGTAAATGAAGGTGCTTTCCTATTGCTTGGATGACCATAACCCAGAAGGCAATACCCTTCACAGAATAATCACTATAACCGTGTTAAGAACAGCTGTTAAAATCACTTATTACAGAAATATTACTACTTGTCCAATTCAATGTCACACTTTAGAATCAGCTTGATCACTAACACTGCTTTCTACTTTGCTGGTTATCAGAGGACTTGCGGGACTCAAACTAAAACAGCGGACCACAAATGATACGAGTTCTGTATCATAATAAATGAAATTGTCACTATAATGGACTAATTCAAAAGCATATATCACTAAAACACAATTAAAAATAAGTCACTAGTAATATATGTTTATTAGGCTGACATTTAGCAGCACCTTTAAGTGGAAACATTACAGTACTAAGTGCACTGTATTACAATACCTTGATGTATTTAAGGATGGACAAACAGGTACATTTGACTTTATTAGTCTTAAAGCCACTGTTACCCTGTCATACCATGCATAGTGCACAGGATCAATGACCCATGTTCTCACATAAAAAGTAGGGCATTGTGAAGTGCAGTGATTTCTAAATTACTGTTGAGGTATGATGTCCAACTACTTCAGTGTGACTAAACCAATGAAACTATTTCATGTTATTTAACTACTCCTGTGATAACTAATCAGACAACAAGTTTGTCGCTTATATATGCTGAAAGTGGCCCCTGTGTAATATGAATTGGTTTAGCAAATTGATTTTGTAAACAGGAGAAGCACTTCTTATTAAATAACAGCTGAAAATGTGGTCCTTTATAAGAAGATAGAAAATCAAACATACATTTGACTAACTTTTCCTTGTTTTATGTGTTGATATGACAAATAATTGGTCTAATTAAATCTATGTCTATCTATCTATATTTGTGTAAGATATCATATTTTTAAAGAATGTGGAACACTATAACCTGCATCTGTTATTACTTGTTGTAAATTTTCTATTAAGGGAAATATGATCTCATTAAAGTGGTTTTTTTTATGTGTCGAATTGCTCGCTGGAGGGTGGAGGCATAACTGAAAGACACAAGATAATGACAAAAAATTGTTACTAGCTAGCTAATACGTTTTTGTGCAGAAAACACTTAAATGAACAGTTAAACGATTTGAAGAAATATACTTATTTGTTGTCTTGACCAGGGTTGAGTATCGATATTGATTTCATCTGTGTACGCAGTTCAGAAATAGGCTGGGGAAGTGCTTAGCGTAGCTTAGCCCATAGACAGGAAGTAAGGGGAAACAGCTTAAGTTTGTCACCAAAATAGAAAATAAAATCACTCAGTTGGGGCCACAGACTTGCAACATTAACAAAAACCAAGCATATGGATGTTGGTAACTCATTTGTTGCCAACCTGAAATTACAGCTTTTTAGCGTAGTTTTTTTTTTACATGCCAACTACACTAGCATCTATTTTCAGTCTTTGTGCTAAGCTAGTGCACACATACTGTAACTATTTCTGTACTGAACGCACAAAGATGAGGCCTGAATGTGAGTAAGCTAACAAACCACTGTATTTCTCCAAATCCTTTAAAGATGAGAAACACAGGAGCATCACTAGGATGTCAAATAGTTAATCTGAGTGGCTTAAAACGCAGTGTTAAAAGCCATGAGCACAGCTTGAGCCATCGCAGCTTCTGCCAGGAGTTACTGAGGCACTACTTCCTTCAACGAGGCCAGGGCTGAATGGATGCGGACGTGGAGCCTGTTTTCAAAGTCGTAGCCTGTAAAATCCTCCTAAAAGCATGACATGATGATACTTCAAACATGTAATATACTGTATTTCTAAAAATAAATAAATAAATAAAATGATGTAAATGATTTAAACAATGACATTGACTGTTTTACCTTTGCTTGAAGTAGAAATGATCTTCCCTTTCCCACTGTCTGGATTGCAACACAAAATATAACATCAGTTCACTTCACGTAAAAATTCCTCTTTGCCTCATGAGCTAGTCCCAAAATTGCTAAGTGCAGCAAACTGACCTCTGGTTTTGCAAGCAGTATACATCCCAGCTCATAGACGGCATACGGTGGAACATATGAGTTGATCTGTCGTCCGTGCTCGTCTCTAGCAGCCAGCTGGAACGACTGCGTCACAAAAGGGATACAAAGAGCGAGCTGAGTAACATTACAAGTGTCGATCATCTGCAAGTCATTCGCTGCTCACAGTAGACTGCTACCTGAATAGCATCTCTGATATTTCCATGACATTTGTGAATGGCACCAAGTAGGAGATGTTTCAGGCCTCTGCATGAAGCGTCATCTACACTCTGTAACACTGAGAAGAAATGATCACGTAGGGTGACATGGCTGCAGCTAAAGTGGTTATGTTGGTATAAATCATGTAGGTTAGACTAACCCTGATTCATTATCTGTAGCTTGGATGAGGAGCAGTTTGGAAGCGCTTTCCATAGATACAGCACTTCAATTACACCAAGGATGCATAGCTCTCTGGTGGGCAACATCTTTCTCAGTCTCTCTGCCTGCAAACAGGAATCAGACAGGAACGAAATGGCTTAGTGACACATTTGTGACGACTCGGAGAAAAAAGGAGAAACTTTGCAGCAAGCCCCACCCTTTTCACTGCAAACTGCTCTATCTGGTTGTTTTTTCTCTTGAACAACTTCTGAACGTCTTTGAAAACTCCACTTGCTCCATCCAGGTCACCCGCAGCGCCTTGACACACTGCAGAATGACAAAAGGGATTATGTAGAACACAGACTAGAGACTTCCCACCACTGTAAGTATTGTTAGTGTGTGTGAAGCTCACCTCCGGTCAAATAGGCATAGTAGCACTGTGACCAACGTGACTCATTCTTCAGCCTTTCAAACGACCTGTACGCATCTTCGAAATTTAACTCTATCATGCTACACCAACCTGATACAAAGACAAGCACACCAAACAAAATGAATCCCACGAAGGGCTGTGCCTGTATAACACCACCAACCTGATGAGGAACACGTACCAATCTCATAGAGACACACATGCTGGATCTCTCTTTGGTCTGATGCAAGCTCTAGTGCATCATGGAAACAGGCCAACGCACTGTTGATATGGCACTGAGGACAGAGGAGAGAGCATACAAACCCACAGGTAACAGGAATTACG
>JAUBNQ010000020.1:4152058-4168910 GCA_032353495.1 Ctenopoma kingsleyae | reverse complement strand
AAGGTTCTGCTTAGCTGCCAGCACTGTACATACCTCTAGCCTCTGAACACGTCCTTTAAAGAACATGAAGAGCGACGAATTGGGGTAAACCACTGACTTTCTCTGCAGAATAGCTTTGGCCTCCATTAGCCCTGTATTGGTATCAGAGCCATCAAGAGCAAAGAAAGGCAGCACTACTGTGTGATACCACAAGAGGGCCAACCTGTGTAAGACACCAAAACATTCATTTTAGACTTGTGTGATACACTTTTGATTATAATTGGTATCAATGTTGGTAATTTGCTGAATTGTCACTGTTTGGTCTTGCAAATGTTTAAATTTCCACTTTTTAAATGAACCAAAACACTAAAGTTATGGGTTTTAAAACCCAAACAATGAGCTGTAAGATATTAAAACACATAACAAATATAGTTCATCAAGACTTTAAATTCAAATATGTTGCCGTCGTTCTCTGAAATCATACTCACGTAGCTAGTGGCGCCTTCATGTCCTTGCTCTCGCTCGCATACATAAGAGAGGACAGGCCCTGGAGTCGGTCGCCAGGGAAGCCCAGCAGGTTGATGATCTTGAGCAGGTGTGGTGGTACCATGGAGATGCACAGATGGAAGAGGCCATAGCCAAAGCTGACGGAGCCCTTGAGCCGGTCCAGGGCCTCAGCTGTCACGCCATTCTCCACTGGTGCATTGTGGTTGGCGTTGTCTGCGGTGAGGGACTCCTGGCTGACGGAGGACCTCCGCTGACAGGCCTCCTGCAGCTGGCTGATGTCACTGTGGCACTTATTGTACATTTTCCATGCCTTACGAAGAATCCAGCCGCCTTTGATATATGCTGTTAGTGAAAACGAGTTACAGAACTTCAATGAGGGAGGTTGTCAGGTGGAAGAATTTGGTCAGTGATTAATCTAACTGGTGTACGGCTGCCACCAATGAACATATTCATGATTAATTCACCTACTCGAGATCCAAAGATTAGACTACTGAAATCACAATGATATAAAATGATGATAAAACTAAATTATAGATTAATGTCCCTCAGCTGATTGGTCAGTTAATCAAGTAACCATCTAATATCTTTAGCATTACATTGATTTATTAATGCACTATTAATACACAGTCATTATATACTGACATTTTTTTATTGCTCATTAATATATAGGGAGGTGCCTGTAGTTAAAAATACATCATCTGATCTACACTATCTATCTGTAAATATGACATTTCTATTCTGTGTGGTTAGTTTTAGTGTCTACACGTAGCCATACAGACACATCATGATGACAGGGAATAACAGCCCAAATACTAGTTGCCATGAGAGATGTACTGTACATCGAGGTCATACTGATTGGCTTGAGGGTTAAATTTTATTACCTGAAAGTTCCTGTTTGACAAAAGAGAGCACGGCGAGGTACACTTGACAGTCTGCAACAATAATCTGTCTCTGTAGGCGGTCAACGACAACAACGCCTGACCTTTGGGAGTCCATCTAAAAAAGGAACACACACATTCAGTAAGCAGCATACAAACACACCCTGCAAGATTTCTGCAAGAGGTTGGCAGCCAAAGAGGAAAAGGGAGTTTCCTGATTTGACCCAGTGCAGCTAGACAGGCCCAACACTCGTCACTCAGTTCTCTGATTACATTTCACAGAAGTACTAATTAAATCTGCGTGTGGGTTTAGCATAGTCTCGATGGTGCATGCATCGTTAGGCCTGATGCCAAGGACATTATCTGCACTGTAGCCTGTCCTGGCTGTGACATCAGGAGACATCACCAAGAATATTCACACAGACTAAGAGAAGAAAGTTTTACACTCACGCTCTTCTTGATCTTGTTCCTGATTGTCTCTATCACTCCGGCACTGTCACTCTCACACAGTTTCTCAGTGGTCCTCAGGTCATCGCAGGCCGTTTGCATCTTTTCCTCCTCAAATGTCATCATGGCATTCTGCAGTGAAACATGGCAGGATGTCTTCATTTAACGCATGTGACGGATTAGCAAACATTGCATCATATAACTAGAATTGTTTTACAGAGTATATCTATGCTTGAGCTGGCTTACAGTCTTGTAATGGGGTGAAGGAGTGTTGTGTAATACTCTTCAAAAGCAGGCAAATACAAAGTGCTCTTTCTGCATAACAGTGAATGGAGGAGCACAGTGACATCTGTACTGTGGTATGTTTGAGGATGAAAAGACACGACGCAGCCGAAATAATCTGACAATCTTTTCTGTGATGTTGCTCCAACCCACTGAGCCACGGAGGAATTTATCACGCGTAAAAGACGGCACAATACTAAATAACAGAAATAGTAATATTTTATTGACATGTAGAGTTTTTTGTGGTTTTCCATTCATTGGATAATATATAATATGAGTGCACATTGCGTGCCATAATGATCAGATGTCACCACCCCCACTGCCTTCAGGGGCATGTAGCATCTAGGGACAGAGGATGACATCATCTCTGGCTTCATGGTGCACCAGTGTCAACATGAGGGGACAGAGGGAGTGTGTGTGAGTGTGTGTGTGAGGCCACACTGTGAAAAATCTCCCTCTCTCATCAGTGATGGATGCAGTGTTATAGTAATGTGCTTCTCTGCGAGAGCAATGGTGTTCTTGCGAGGAGGACACATCCATTATGTTAATGGATTGAAAAGGAAGAGTGAGGATGCCCGTGGTGACATGATACATCCAGTTTTAGAGACAGGGATATCTCAGGTCTTAATATCGTGTGTTGTCCTCGGAGGGAAAGATGAAATTATGAGCTGAATTGAACTCTGCTGCTATAGAAATCATATTAACAGCTGTTTTGCTCTTTCTTAACCATAACTGATGTTTCTTCTGACATTTTATTTGATCATTTTATCACCAACTGAGAGGAAACTCACCAGGAAACTGACAAAACTGGCCCCGAAGCTCATCAGTGGGCTCTGGGTCCTACAGAGAGAGAGAGAGAGAGAAACTGAAACAGAAACAAACAAGCTGGCACACATAAAGCATGTACAGGAGCAGGTGCACCTGGAGTACCCGTGTTCAGCTGTCATGACTGAAGTCAGTGTGATGGTCTGTTTGATTTGCTTTTTAAAGGCACCTGTCCCAAACAGGCTTATTTAAAGACACGTAAACTGTCACAGTGGGTAACCTCCATCCCGGTGATGAGGATGAAGATTTAACACACTCATGACCTGTTTCTATGGCAACAATGACAGCTCTCTGTTATAGGTGGTCTCTGTCAGCGGGAAGGTAACACGGACACCTCAGGGGCCACAGACACTCGTGACATGCTCTAACAGCTACTTTAAGTATTTGAAACCAACCAAAACATCATGTCTCTAATTCAGATTCAGTCAGCTGAACACATGCAGTCTAACATGAATGTTTTACTCCTTTCCATTATTAGTGATCGTGCTGATGTTATAATTGAAAGTCTGCACCACATGGATTATTATGTCATGATGTTACCTGTATCTCCTGAAGAGCTCGTCGCTTTCTTTGAATCCGTTGTTGAGCAGCATGTTTATACCTTGCAGAGCCATCTCAGCATCATCTATGTGCTCTGCCTTCTCCTCCACCTGCTGCTGCTGCTGCTGCTGGGACTGCTCGGGACCCGCCATTGTTTATATTACAGCTCGGAGGCTGCTGGATCAAACCAGTGCGACGGAGAATTAAATATGACCTGGATTCTTGACCAAACCAAACCCGCATTGGTTTATTTCCACTGATGGATGAGACGATTTAAATAAAAACGCGCCTCTGGCTGATTAAAAAAAAAAAAATAAATTAAATAAAGCTGTGCACCTCCCGCAGGCTCCAGTCGTCTGTGCTCCTCTGGGTTAGGCCGACGATGCCCAGGCGGAGTCGGTTACGCTGCACTCCAGTGATTAACAATTAGCATTGCATTTAGTGACGTCTCTACAAGCAAACACACCGTTGTTCCTCAGTAAATAAACCATCCGTCAGCTCTCAGCCGTGCAGCAGCAGCATCCCGTGTATTACATAACGAGGATCCGGGCTGCTGTGCTGTGCTGTGCTGTGCTGCCAGTCCCACGTAGCGCACTCGTCAAGCGGCGTGGCGTCATAACGCACAGCGCACCGCCGGCAGGATGGAGGGGTGAGGCCCGGCGAGGCGAAGCAGCATCCTGTCAGTCTCCATCCTTCAGCCTCCGTCCGCACCCACAGGCTCACCACCAGCCCAGCCCTGTCCTGTCCTCCAACTATCCGCCAATGGACGCGCAGACTGAGCAGCCCGCAGTAACGCTGCTGACAGACAGGGAGCGGGTCACGCCTTCATTTTTATTATCTTTAAATATGGAATCAAATTCGACATTTGTCTTATGTACTAAAACATTATGATTGCATCTAAATGTAACCTCAGCATAAAATCAAATTACAATCTCTTCTTCAAAATATTGCCCTTTAATCAACATGTTAAAGGGTGAGTTCACAGATTTTCTGTCTTATTAAATTAACCATTCATTCTCGCTTTTTCTCAATTAAAGGATCCATTTTTAATACATAGTATTGTTTTCAGTGTAAGAGATGGGGGCAAAATACAAGAAGATAAAAACATATACACAATCCCAGTCCACTCAAAGATGTTGACAATACTAAATGTGCTTTATTGTCCTGTTGACTTGTTGCACAAAAGGAACGAAGGAGCTGCACACAGTTTGAACAGTTCTAATATCTAACATACTAACTATTAACATACAACATTTGTTGTTTTTAGTGTCAGAATCAGGATTAAACATTATTACTCATTTAAATTGTCCATATACTTGCTCAGGTGAGTTTTAATACTTATTTGTGATGATTCACCCACACTGCTGTACATGATTTAATCTGAAATTCAGCATGTCATACAGACAAGAAAAGTCAACAACTGGTTTATCCTTTGAACTGTTTAGTGTAGGGGGTGGTGCCTCAGCACTTGGCCACTGAACTGCCAATATCATATCTGAAGTGCAGCAGAGTTAGGAGAGTTTATTGTGCTCATTAACACTCAATAAAAACAGACATGGAGCTCGGAAAAACAGTTAATGCTGTGAGGAGTAAGAGAGTACTGATTGGCAACGAAGTCTGTCCTGCTGTCATCGTAATAAAGGATGGGAAAATCCATCAAATACTGTCAGACAGCAACTTTTCTGAGGATGTTGGCTGTGAGGTAAGCTGGCTCTGAACTCCGTTCAGCATACTCCCCCTGCTGGAATTAAAATGAATGTAGAGAAAGAGCCAACGAAACTACATCATGAGCAGGGTCATGATGGCAAATGCATTGATTTGGCACTGTTTTCACACTCAAATGTTTGATTGATCATGTGGTGCAAATTGATGTAGGTGCTGGACGTGGGCGACAGTGTGGTGATGCCAGGCATTGTGGACTGTCACGTTCATGTGAATGAACCAGGCCGCACCACCTGGGAGGGTTTCTGGACCGCCACCAGGGCTGCTGCAGCTGGAGGGGTGACCACTATTGTGGACATGCCGCTGTAAGTTGGAGACTTTCCTATGTCAAAATCAATCAGTACCCACTGTGTGACTCACTCACAGGTCACTGGTGGAAGGTAAATGTTGCAGTGTAAACATTGTGAAAGAAATGATTTTAAGTTCTCTTCAGGCAAACAAATGAATCAAACCAAATCAAATGAGCTGTATTAGTTATTAGGTCTTCATGTGGCAGATAAATCATGATGAAATAAGCAGTAATCTTTGCTCTAAAATGCTGGAGACATGTTAGGTGAACATGCTGAGAGCAGCAGAGTGGGAACCTACATCGTAACATGGTTTCACCCACTAGTGTCTATGATAAGTTAACATCATCTCTTCCTGTCAACTTAAGATCTTCAATGGTTGTCACTACAAAATCTGCAGGGCGTCGAGTAGATGATCCAAAATGTAGCAGAAATAAACGTCACACCACAGTGTTCTATAACAGCACCCTGCAATCTAAACACCTTCATCTAGATCTACAATCCCTCTCGCCTGGTGCACTTTGCCAACAAACAATGTCTGGTGGACCCTGCACCACACAGCAGACGATGCCAAGCAAAGCTCTCCCCCTCCATGGTCCCACAATGTTCTGCAGCCTCAAATTATCAAAGATAGAAATGTTCAGCAACTTTCTATGCACTGAAAAAAAAGGTTCTCTCCTGTCTTAAATCTCACAAAACAGAAACTTGACTTGGAAGTTGCTTTAGATACAGGCGTCTGCCAAATAACAAAATGTAAAAGGTAAATAAAATCAACCAATATGATATTTAATATAGTCCTGTGTTAGACTGGCTGGGATAGGCTCCAGCACTCCTGCGACCCTCAAAAGCAACATGAAGGTAAGGAGATTTTTGTCCAGGACTTAAAGTTGCACTATAAACTAAAGATATTTTTGGCAAAGTGACTGTGACTGTGAAAGTGATTTTTGAGAACATTAAATTTTGAGCTGCCAGCAGTGATTTGTTGTTTTTTTTTTTTTTTTCATTTTCGGTTCCTACAGAAATAGCATCCCTCCAACCACCACACTTAGTCATTTTTATGAGAAGCAGCAGGAGGCAACAGGAAAGTGTTTTGTGGACACAGCGTTCTGGGGAGGCGTGATTCCTGGCAATCAGGTACAGTGAAACGGCTTACACAAAGTGAACATATTTGAAGGCAGACTGTAGTGAAGTAGGACCGAAGGAAACACAAACAACACATGTCTCTTTACAGCAAGAGCTTCGGCCCATGATCCAGGCTGGAGTGGCTGGATTCAAGTGTTTCCTCATCCATAGTGGGGTGGACGAGTTTCCCCACGTGACTGACGCTGATCTCCATACAGCCATGAAGCAGCTGCAAGGCACAGGAAGTGTCCTGCTGGTAACCTGCAGCATCCATATCATCAACCACACTTTGTGATCAATATGTCTAGTAAAGTAAGAAAGTAAAGTACAGTAACTGAATTTTTTTTTGTCTTTTCCAGTTTCATGCAGAGTTAGATGGTCAGCAGGCAACAGAGGAGAATGGTGGTAACGATAAGTTTAAATTGGACTGGATTGTTGCATTGTTGATATACTTGTTGTTTATATGTGTTATTTCACACAGTAGTTGAAACCACAAAGACTTACTAATTTACTGTCCCGTTCCAAATCCCTTTCCATATCAGACCCATGTCAGTACTCCACTTTCCTGCAGTCCAGGCCAGATGTCATGGAGGTAGAAGCTGTCCGCACGGTCACAGAGCTCTGCCTGCAGTACCAGTAAGAACACCACAAATAACTCAAATAACTTTAATATCATGGTGGATCATTCACCATTACGTCAGTCTTACGGTCTGCTCTCTCTTTCTGTTTCAGGGTGAGATGCCACATAGTTCACTTGTCCTCCGCTAAGTCACTGAAACTGATCCAGAAGGCGCGGCAGGCTGGAGCCCTGTTGACGGTGGAGACTACCCATCACTACCTCAGCCTGTGTGCAGAGCACATACCTGCAGGGGCCACACAGTTCAAGTGCTGCCCCCCCATCAGAGGATCTAACAACCAGGTATTGAAACAGATAAAACTATGACTATTCTCACTGGGGCCATCATAGAACTGGGCTGCACACATTTTATTATTATTTGATTATTAGTAGACAATTAATTGTGCCCCCGACGTCCCCAGGAGCAGCTGTGGTCAGCACTGAAAGCTGGACAGATTGACATGGTGGTGTCTGACCATTCACCCTGCACCCCTGATCTGAAGAAACTGGACAGTGGAGACTTCACTCAGGCCTGGGGAGGAATTTCTTCACTACAGTTTGGTAACTACACACTGATGACAAACATATACTGAATACTGGACTAATGTGAAACAATCAAAACTGTAGATTTAGTGCGAATGAATAATTCCACGTATTACAACAACATAATGCTGCAAATGTGCAAATTTAAAAATACCTGGATGCGTGAATTCAAGCTGCCTTTAAAACCCCCAGAATGCATTATGGTCACTGATTAACAATGATGTGTTCATGTCATAACGTAGATAACTGTGAGCACACATAGCTCGCTCACTGTTTTAACTGAGGTCAGGGGACACTTCCTTTACTCGCTGATTACATTTTACATGGACTGTGCAACGGGGAGGATCTACAGGGGCAGGGAGGGCAGCTGACCGCCCTACTGTAGGGCAGGGGGGCACTCCCAACCAGTCCCAACCCAATAGTACCTCAAGATTGTACTTCAGTATAATACTTGAGTAAATGTACTTAGTTATTTACTACCACTGCATTTAAAAGGGTTGTAAATCTACATTTTTCAAGTCCATTTTGGCACGCTATAGTCAACTTTAATCATATAAAATGTGATTTTCCAACAACAAAACAGTGGCCCGTAACTTTGGAAACCCCTTAGCCACAATGGCTGGTTCACGTCTGGATGGAGTATAGCCAGATAGAAAAGTCAGGTTTGCTAATGTTTTTACAATAGTAAGGTGACAGCATTGTCAATGTTTACCTTACTTTATTTTTTTCTGCTGCACCCAAGCAGATTTAGCTAAGACAAATCTACATACTGAGTTCCCTTATAGCTTATTGAACCTTTAAAGGGTTATGGAATAACAAAGAAATTTAGATATGTGATTTGGACATATGCTACATGTTAGGATTCTGTTATTGTGAATGTAACATAGACACAGCAGCAGCTAAAAACGTTAGCGGTGCATGCTAACTGGCAACTAAATCATTTCTTAATGGTCAATAAAAATACTATACTACTGTATGTATTGTGGTATTTACAATGACAGGAGTCAGTGCTTGTTCATTAGTTTATCTCAATCAATTGTTATTGACGTGTGTATTATGCTTCAACAACAGAGTTGTTGAATGAATTAACAGAGAGATGGAAGGGACACTATCAGGTTTTGTTTCAAGACAGTGTCAGAGGTCATAGGTCCATGATCACTGATTAAATTCACTGAATGATTCTTTGAACTGAGGAGTGATTAGAGACACATCAGTCAGTGGATGATACCAGGTGCCACATACTATATTTAATACAGTATATAATAAATAAATAAGTCTGTGCAATATATAGGAAGGATTTATGTACACTCAGTTTCTTTTAGAAATAAGTTGTTCTCTGCCCCCCTCCACCCCCCACATAATCCTTTTCATCCTCACTGGGCAAAGTTCTCTGGGGGGTAAACAAGAGCAGAGCTGAGAGCCAGTTTAGAGGACAGAACAATCACTTACTGTTGTGACACAGAGAGAGAGAGAGAGAGACGTGGTCAAAGTCCCGAAATACTGCTGACAGTGAAACATAATGTTTCACTACTTCCCCTCACAGAATAATGACACTGCCTGATGTGACTGTGCTTATAAGAAAGGCTTAACGGCTGCAGGAGAAACACTGTGTAAAATACCACGAAGCTGTTCATATTTACTTGGCATCACCTCCACCATCCGTGTGCTTGTTGATTACTCTCACCATTTTGTTTTACCATTTGCAGGTTTACCTCTGTTCTGGAGTTCAGCCAGTAAGAGAGGCTTTCAGCTGGCCGACGTGGTGCGGCTTCTAAGCAGGAAAACGGCCCAGCTGTGTAGTCTTGACGATCAGAAGGGCAACCTCGCCCCCGGCTATGATGCTGACCTTGTCATTTGGGACCCAGAGAGAAGATTTCAGGTTAGTATAGGACGTTTATACCACTATTAATCATCAAAGCTGCAATCTGCTTTGTTTTTATCCTACGTTTCATTTCACAGATTGAAGAGGGAAGCATTCATCATAAAAATAAGGTAAGTAAAGTCCACCAGAGTCATTTAGTGAACAAATGGTGTGATGGACTGAGCACTAAGTTTTGACTTTATGAATGTCTTTGTGCAGGTAACACCTTATCTCGGCATCACACTGCAAGGAGTGGTGTATGCCACCATCCTCAGGGGACAGCTGGTATACAGAGAAGGCTCCTTCTGCCCTCAGCCTCTGGGGAAGCATCTCCTCATCCCTCAGATGAAATGTGTGCCTCATGTGAAGCATAATAAATAATAAATAAGCTGTATTAATAATCCTCTACTGTGTTGGCTGATTCAGTTAAGAATGCAGCAGATTGTTTTCTTAATTTATATCATACTTCATACATTCATGTTATATTTTATGATCTAAAAAATGTACATTAAAGTTTATAATTGTAATAGAGCTGGGAACATGCTGGTTTAACGGGTAGTAAAAAGACCTTTTTTGAATTCAAAAGGTGGTGTTAGTATTTCTCAGATGAACAAAGCTATTTAACCTAAAAGAAAAAGACAAAAAAAAGGTGAGATACCACATTAATTTGGTTTTAGCAGGATATTTACTTACAAAATAAAAAGACAGAGTAAAACTCTTCAGCTCTGGCAGAACATCAGTAGTTTTACTGTGTGTATCCCAGCCTGAGAAGGAATGTGCCATCCACGGTGATCAAAGTACTCTAGTGCAATGAACTACGCAGTATTGGATTAAAAACTATTACTAAAAAGGATTCTCTGAATAGATCACTGTTTAATGTGAAGGAAGCACAACAATTTCTGTTAAAAACAATTTGTTCACTTGCTCACTCACTACAGTGTTCAAGACCTGTACTTTTGAGCTCACATACACTCAGCTATACTGTATACACTAAACAGACATTTAAGTGAAAATGATCAATAGTAAAAACATACCACAGTAAATAGATTTATACTGTCATCTGCTGAGATTCAGCACTTGTCGCTTTATTAGTGCAGAAGTGCAGCAGTGTAATAGTTAAACCTGACACTGTGGAGACTCAGTGGTCAATAATTAACATTTAGGGACATGTTGGGTGATGTCCTTATCTTTAAAAATGGGGAAAGCTTCGAGCTATCTGAGCTCATTGTTGCACAGAAAGAAGTGACAGAAGAAGAAAGTGTTGTGACCTCGCTGGTCAGAAAGAGGGGGTGTGCTCAGCTGAGACTTTACTTCACCTGCTTCCACGCCTCTTTGTGGTTTCACTACGCTCGTCACACTGCTGCAGGCATGTCGTCCATCACTGTACTGCCACCAACATGTCTGCGGAAACCTCTGGCAGTTCCTCATCGCCACATGTTTGGACCAGGACCTTCCAATGTGCCGCCTCGCATGTTGGAGGCTGGAGCCCAGCCTGTCATTGGACACATGCATCCAGAGATATTTGAGGTAAACAACAATTATGGAGTCTATGTAGGAACTGGTGTAAAAGTAAAACTACGTACTGAACCTTTATGTGCAGACTATGCCACAAACAGTGTAAATATAGAGATATAAAATCTAAGAATCTGTGTATGAGAGCATATTTAAACTTATTGTAACATAACATTTATTTTTATTCTTTATCTATGTCATTAATAATATGGTCGTTTTGTCCGTGAATGCATTATTTTCTACAGTATACACAATATACATATACATACATGTATGTATGTATGTATTTCTTTTCACTAACATTTGCTTATTTTACATTATAGATAATGAATGACATCAAAAGTGGAATCCAGTACATGTTCCAGACTCAGAACAACATGACATTAGCTGTGAGTGGCACTGGACACAGCGCCATGGAGTGTGCCATCTTCAACGCAGTGGAGCAGGGGGACAGTGTGCTGGTGGCGGTGAACGGCATATGGGGAGAGAGGGCAACAGAAATGGCTGAGAGGATAGGTGCGGTTGGAGGTGTTCTACATTATTCTTTGTGAAAAGACCAATTGCAATAATATATTACAAATGTGATGTGTGTTAATCTAACAGGTGCCAAAGTAAATACCATTGTGACGCCTCCTGGTGGCTACTTCACTGATGCAGAGATTGAGCAGGTACTGTGTGCGTACACTATCAGTTACTAATTTCTGTCACAACCAGTCTGAGTGATCATCCTCTTATCTCACCATAGGCCTTGTGGAAATACAGGCCTGTCCTGTTCTTCCTCACACATGGGGAATCTTCCACAGGAGTTTTGCATCCTTTAGACAGCATCGGACATCTGTGCCATAAGTAAGACGCGGCGCTCGTGATTCTGTCATAATCACATCTGTAGACAAAGACAAGCAGATGGTAGCTGTGTTCTGATTTGTGCCAACAGGTATAACTGCCTGTTCCTCGTCGACTCTGTGGCTTCAATGGGAGGAGCCCCTGTATACATGGACAAGCAAGGTTCAGTGTCTGGTGCAGCTGATAGAAACGTCATATTTCTGTACTGTGTTACATTATCTGATTCAGTGATGTGTGTATTTACAGGGATAGACATCCTGTACACAGGCTCTCAGAAGGTTCTGAATGCTCCTCCGGGTACAGCACCCATCTCCTTCAGTGACAGAGCATGGTGAGGAATAGCCTGTAAGCTCAATACTCTGCAGGCAAGTTTTTAATATACATGATAGAGGTCTATTTAATTTTGTCCACAGCCAGAAAATATTCAACAGAAAATCGAAGCCTGTGTCTTTCTTCTTGGATTTGAGTTGGCTTGCAAACTACTGGGGTTGTGATGGAAAGCCATCCAGAATGTAAGACAGAATTTGATCACGTTTCAATTTGTTTTTACCCACACCTGCCACATTGCTGTATATTGCTCAGTCATTTCCATGTCTCTGTAGATATCACCACACTGGTCCAGTCACTGCATTTTACTCTCTGAGAGAGAGCCTGGCTGTCCTTGCTGAAGAGGTGGGATGTGTTAGAATGTAATATTTGCATTTTGCATCCGTCTGGAGCTACAACAGTTCTGTGCAAATAGTCACTGAGCAGGCAGCATACTGTGAAAAACACAGTCAGAACAAGACAGTCTACAAAAAAAAGGTTTTTATGGTGAACAACATGTTTTTTGCTGGACAGTACTGGACAAATATGTATCAAAATTTATTTTATGCCCATATACTGTAAAGCTAATTCACATCAGTTTCAGCTGCACTTTGTTTTTAGTGGTAATTAGTGAAAGCTAACAGGCTAACATGCTGCTAAATTAACTACTACTGATGTATATTTTTTAAATTTCATGTATGTTACTCTAAGGGTCTGGAGAATTCATGGGCAAGGCATCAAAAAGTGGCAGAGTACTTCCATAATGGCCTAGAGAGCATGGGACTGAAACTTTTTGTGAAAGAAAAAGTGAGTTTCTAGTTTCCATACAATCATGTTTTTATAATAAGCTTTAGTAGAATTTAAAAAAAAAATCACAAAATGACAAGTGAGGGAAAGGCATTGACTGAATTGTTTGTTACTATAGAAAGCAAGACTGCCCACTGTTACCACTATTGTTGCTCCTCATGGGTATAACTGGAAAGAGATCACAACCTACATCATGAAAACACATAATTTAGAGATTTCTGGAGGGCTTGGACCATCTGTTGGCTTGGTAAGTAATTATGAGTTTATACACTCACCTATTTATTACTTGCGTTCATCCACCAAGAAGTTGCTTAAGTCCTGTCTAACCTAACTTTTCAGGTGCTACGTGTAGGACTGATGGGATGTAACAGCAGCAAGGACAATGCTGACATGGTGCTGGCAGCACTGAAAGATGCTCTGAAACACTGTCACAAGAGCAAAGTGTAACATGCAGCTGCTGTTCTCATAAGGAAGTGGCCCATGTGTAATAAAGTGTAATCTCAGGAATGTCTTCTGCACGTCAATCAGTATTTGAAGGGGTAAAGTGGGTTTGTGCTTTTGATGTTGTTCACTCAGCAAACAGCAGGTGTCAGTCTGTGAACAGAGCCTTTACTCTTTATTTTATACTTATTAAATTCTGTCTAATATGAACATGCAGTAGACAGAAAGGTATTTCATGCTTGATGTTTTATTATAGATTTGTTCTTAATAATTCATAATTGTATTCTAAAAATCCCATCAGCAGCAGCCTAACTTAAAGATTAAAGAAACTGGACACAAAATAATAGAGGTTTTTTTTTTTGCTATATCTCTGTCAAACTGTTGAGATACATTGCTCAAGTCCATAAAGTGAAAGAGGGCAGAGCTAATGTGTACTCTTTAAAACATCCATCTGATCACCTCACCATCATGTCGGTTTATCATAGTGATGCAATAACAAAGGTAATCAAAGTATTACTCAGATAGTAATAGAGCAGCCTGCAGTGATGGTAATGTCCCGCATGCGTGTCCACACAAATTAATGTATTTTTCATAATTTCCCTGATCAACGTAAATGCAACGTGACAGGAAGTCCGCGGAGCACTTCCTCGTTGACTTCAGTAAAAGGCGCGTAAATGGTGTCGAGGAAAGTAACGTCGTTGTCCTGAGAGTTACGTTAAAGTCGGCTGGTCGTTGTCTGGAGCGTGAACCCGGCGACAGCACCGACACCCAGCAGCAGTAATGGCGTGTAAAAGAGGAGCACTCATCGTGCTGGAAGGAGTCGACAAGGCTGGGAAAACGACGCAGTGTAAGAAACTGGTCCAGGCGCTGCAGCAGAGCGGCCGACCCGCGGAGATGATGAGCTTCCCCGGTGAGGCTTCTCTTGTTTTCTGGTCGACTTTTAGAGCCTAATGTGACCATTAGCGTTGTCGTGCTTTGGGTGCTTTTCACTGTTGTGTAACATAAAGTAAGAGACCGTGGTGTGGCTTCTTGGTGCAGACAGGACCACAACCATCGGGAAGCTGATCAGTGCTTATCTGGAGAAGAAAAGCGACCTGGAGGACCACACGGTGCATCTGCTGTTCTCTGCAAACCGCTGGGAGCTGGTGTAAGACTCTCACTTTATAGCAACGATACTTTAATTTCTTTTTGCAACGATGTACTGTTGTTTACTCACCATTACGGGCGAAACATTCAGCTGTTGGCGGAACATTAAAGGGTCAGGTCACCTATATTACAAATCAGTTTTGTAGTCGCACGCAGACACGGCCTCGGTTCTCCCGCTTGTCTCCGTGTATTAGAGAGGAGACGTTTGACACTGAAGCTACGAAGCCTGTTTCAGAGTATTGAAGCTGTTCACTGTGTCGCTGCCTGTACCAAAGCTCCGTAATCACGTGGCCGATGACGTTTGAAGCTTCGTACGTCATAATGACACGCCGGAAGTGAGGTCTTTGGCGCCGTTTCATTCGTTGTAAGAAGACGCGAAATGCTCGGTGTTCCTCCACCTATCTATAGTCTGTGACAGAACTTTAATGATGGAGAACGTACATGAACGAAAACAGTCTTGTGTATGCGAACACTTTGATCTCGAGTTCCCCACATAGGTAGGTGTTTCATAACATAATAGGATATGGTATTGCTAAATGTCTACAGTGTGCTTAAACTGGACTTGGTATATACTTACAGTACACTGTAGCAGTGCTGTACCTGAATAGCTTAATGAATGTTTTGGATGTAAAACTGTCGCCTGTGCCATACAGAGAGTTGTTCCCCAAAAACATGAGCATCATTGTTGCATTGGGTGACATGTTATTTCACAATTGTGAATGCAGCCCTGTAATCTAGTCAGTCACTAGCCTATCAACATGAAACACTCACTGAAGCACCAACTGTGAATTGATCTGCAGCTGACAATAGACTCAACAAATTTATTACATAAACCCATATGAGTAACATTTGATAAAAAACTGCAGTGCACAGCTGTTTACAAAGCCTCATGGTCTCAAACTAAGCTAGCATAGTGACATCTGGTGGCTTGCAAAACCTACAGCAGTTCCTCAAACCTGGCAACATGCTGATGAAGTTCTATAGCACCTTACTGATTTTAATTATAAATACTAATATTAAATATTAAGAGGCCTTATTGTCATGGGAGATGTTTATGTTACATCTCATGAAATGTGTGACAGGAGAACAGTACTTACTAAATTAACTTATTACATTATCATTCAGTATCGAGTGGAAATTATCTCAGGCTTATCCTAGAAAGTTGATTCTGTTCATCTGGACAAAGTTTTTTAGTGGGAGATATATTTCAAGACTCATCCAAGTCTCTTCCTCAGTCTCAGCTGACTGCAGGTTTCCCCAAACCTTATAAACAGTACCTTTGCATAATAACAGAAACTGGCACCATTGACTAGAGACTGTGACTGATCAGTGATATGCAAATTGTCCACTGATTAATGGCCGTGTGTACCATTCATAGAGGGTTGGGGAATGGCTGCAATCACAGCATTGTAAGACGGTGAAAAATGTACCCTTAGGCCCCCTCCTCAGTTCAGAGATGGTTTCAGAACACATTGGATTTTGTGGAGAACATGAGAGATGTCATTTTGGAAGCTGAAGAAACCATGGTCTCATTTGATGTCACATCTCTATTCATCTGTGTTCCAGTTACTGAGTCAGTGGAGGTAGTACGTAAGATATTACAGGATCCACCCACTCTCAGTAAAAGGACCTCCCTCAACACAGACCAAGTGTGTCTGCTTTTGGAACTATGTCTTCAATCCACATATTTCATATACAAAGGCCAGTACTACAGGCATGAAGCATGGGTGTGCCATGGGTTCAGTGCGGTGGACAAACACAGCAAGTTCACCAGGGAGGACATGAAACATGGCAGGCTAGCCTTCTTAGACTGAAATGTCCATCACCAGTGGAGGACATTTGAAAGTTGATGTGTACCGTAAACCCACACATAGGATCAGTATTTAAGGTTTGACTCTCACCATCCACTGGAGCACAAGCTAGGTGTCATCAGGACTCTACAACACAGGGCAAACGCCACCCCCACAGACTCAGCGGCCAGGGAAGCAGAAGAACACCACATTAAAAAGGCCCTGAGTAAATGTGGTTATCCCAGCTGGACCTTTGTCAAAGCAGGGAAGACACCTAAAGAACTCTCTAAGGAATTCAGGAGAGAGGAAGGACATCCGCTGCCTAAGTGAAAACCCTTGGTGATCCCGTATGTGTCAGGAGTATCGGAACAGCTGAGACGCATTTTCTCAAAACACCG
>JAUBNQ010000020.1:4121629-4137586 GCA_032353495.1 Ctenopoma kingsleyae | reverse complement strand
GGGTGTGGTGAGTGTGTGTGAGCGAGAGCGTGAGAGAGAGAGAGAGAGAGAGAGAGAGAGAGAGAGAGAGAGAGAGAGAGAGAGAGAGAGAGAGGGAAAAGTTTGACGCTGCAGCGGAGAAGTGATGCATGAAGGTGAAGACAATAAAAACGCACTTACCCGAGAATTAACAGGCCAATAAGCCCCAACTACAACATCATCCTACACAGGCTGCATTCCAGCCTGTCACCGAGCAGGAGAGTGGGTCTGATCACTGACGGTTGTGTACTGAGGACTTACTGCAGCACCAGGCGTAAAAAAAATTTAAAAAAACGCTCTGCAGTTTACTGACAGGCAGGCTTTCCTTCTAAGGGCACTTATTGTGGAGTCCAAAGGCGGAGATAAGCAGAGGCACACAAACCCCACCCCTCCACCCCATCCCAACTCACACACACACACACACACGCGCACACAAACCCTAAAGGCAAGTATTAACCCTTAAAGAGCACTTTCAAGTTTGTGTTCATAATGCTAGGACTGAACTACACTTTACATTTCCACGCTTGTCTCTCTGTAGATGTGAGATGTCATTTCTAGCACCTTCATTCTAACCCTGCTCAACACTAACTCTAAAACCAAGTATTAACCCTCACAGAGCTCACTGACTTTAGGACAGACAAAAATGTTCTCTCAGTCACAATACAGAAAGAAAATGACCTACATACAGACATTTACACGCACACACCTTACAGTAGCTGTTAATCAGTAAGTGGGTTTATTAAAGGTGTGCCTGCATAACGATCACCAAATCACAGCTCAGACTATTGTGTTTTTTTCTTTCATTAAAGCTCAGTCACACTGATCTCGTGGTGACCCCAGTTGGCTGTGATAAGGATTTGAAATAAGTATATTGCAAGTGGAACAATTACACAAAGGTAATTTAGTGAAACACACCTTCTCCACTCCCCCAACAGAAAACTGTTAGATTTTCTTGGCAGGCAGATTTTAGTAGCACTTCTTGGGGAAGCCACTCCACCCAGTGTTCACGCTGTTTGGACATGCTTGAGGAATGCCCCGCTTTGTTTGGGACCGCTCAACAAATTAGCCGATCCCATGCTGTAGACAAGATCTGTAACTGACATCCTGATCACCACAAAAACTCAGCTAGCCTTTTTTTTTTTTTTTTTTTGTTTCCCCTTTAACTATTATTTGCAGGCGCGATGTTTTCTGATGAATTACAGTTTATAATCGTCAGCAAAACACACAAACTGATTGAACCGATCTTTTATTTGTTAGGTTTTCACTGGAATAACATGAAGACTACATGGAGGGCACTCAGGGGGCGGGGCCCTCATCACATGCTAAACAATAAATAGGAGTAACATGCTGGATGTTAACTGTGCAATGGAGTCAGTCACTTCCACACACGCAGAATGTGAGATGGTCTGAGGTTGACCTCGATCAAACACCTCCTGTTTACAGTCCCAGAGGCAGGAGAGGTGTAGCTGAGAATATGCAGTTGGCTCACACACACGCACACACACACACACACACACACACGGTAAAGATTCCAGTCTTCATACAAAATGTACACTAAATTATACCACGGCTTCTTGAAGCGCGCTAAATAACTGACGACAAGTGTCGCTGATGAGTCAGCTCCCATTTGTGTAAAACAGTCACACACAAACACAGCAAGACATAATCACCACAACTTCAAAAGTGTTCTTCTTCTGGTTTGCTTTTAAGAAGGAAATCAGCAACTTTTGCACAGAGTAAACACACTAGAGTAACCACTGCACAGCATTTCCTCAAGCTGTTATCTCTATGCAAAAAAACAAACAAAAAAAAACACAACAGGACCAAAGATTACATGTGATATTAAAGAGAGAAACGTAGCACCAAACTGGCCATAACGCTGCCTAACTAAGCAGGAGCAATAAACAGAACAGCTGCTTTCTGAGCACTTGAAACCAGATTTGCATCCTTCATTACAGCAGGCAAATAAAGCCTCAGGTAAGAGATAAACACCGCTAATGCTAACAGTTTATACAGGTTCATGCTTTTAAAAACCTGTCAAATGCCTCTTTGCCAAACAGCAGTATGGATTCCTCCAAAACCTCCCAGCCATCTCCCAAAATTTACCAAAATGACTTCTCTTAAAACTCATCTCAACGTGCCACAAACTTTCTCGCTTGCCTTCACCTCACTCCCCCACACCTCAGGCTCTTCCAAAGCGCAGTGAAAAGAGTGCGTCCATTTTCCACATGCTCTATATCTTCTCTGTCCTTATCCTAACACAGTGCTGTAACCAACGTAGCTTCAGTCCTTCAGAAAGCCCCAGTTTAAACCCTCTGTGTTGGATTTGGTCCCATAAAACAGTATTTCCCATGGTATCACTCTGTATGAACAGATAAACTGAGCGCTACATACGCAATTAACTTATAATGTACATCTCTCCCTTTCATTATATCCTGCATACTGGAACAAATGTTATCATTTACATCATTTAATCAAGAGAAATACACAGACCATTAGAATTAAGCAAGAGAAATGTTAACACTTAAAACTGGCAGCATCCTTCAGTCTTCAGGTTTAACTTTGATTCACGTGACTGTAAAGAGTCCTTCTGGCATCCTAGAGGCCCAGCCTCCGGACACACGATGTTTGATTCAGTTTCCGTTCATCTCCACGATTCCTCCTTTAGGTATGAGCAGGCTCATCCGGCCCGTGGTGCTGGCTGCACTCTTGATCACCTCCATCCATCTGTGACGAGAAGACAGCAGAGAAGACTTACACGACATGATCTCTTCAGGATCGTGGAATAAATGATAAACACGTTAGCTTAGCTCGTACCTTTCGAAGGTGTACTCGCTCTCTGCTCTGAAAAAGTAAACGTGCGACTTGAACTGCAGCTTGAAGACGTACTCCTTGTGAATGCTGTCCGACTCCTCGGGGGTGCTGACTGTGTAGCCGAGCAGGGGGAGACTAGCCAACGGGAAGTCGTCCTGCAAACAACAACAACAACAACAGACCCTCTCACCTCACTTGCATTTTTTTACTGGCTTTGTAGTCGAGCAGAAAGAGCAGATCACAGGATGCGACGGCTAACCTGGTGAGTCTTGTAGAAGAACAAGCAGAAGTTGGTAAAGACGACCCAGAGCTTCTGCCACCCGTTGCTGTTCTTGAACTTCCTCAGGAGGTAGCCTGACAGCTGGTTCTGTGCAGAGGTGGACAGAGCAAGTTTAGACATTCATTACTGGAAGAGATGTTTATATATGGAGTCAGTGATTGGTGGCCGTGTGTGCGAGTGACTGGTTGTGCTATAGGTCACTGAATAGTCATTGCTCTTTAACTTTGTGTCTGTTTTGTGCTTTATAGTCATAAAAAGGTCACTGCAGACGCCAAGACGTTTGCTGCCCTGACTTCTACCTAGAACGTATAACATTATCACTGAGATGGTACGCTTTAATGAGTGCTTTTGAGTGTTCAGGAAAATTACGATCGAATACAACATTCTTTCTACGGAAGAAGATCAGGGCCACCATAAAAATATTATTTGAGTTATGACTTTAATCTCAGAATTCTCAAATAATACTTTTATGGTGGCCTTAATCCTCTTCCGTATCTACCAGTTATGATACCACTGCACCCACTCAAGTAATTAGTGAAATTAAATAAAGGTCAAGCAGAGTGAGAGCTCACCAGCAGGTTCAGTAAGTCACATAAAAAGACAAAAGGAAAGCCAGCACTCATGTTACATCTCCAACAGCCTGTGGTAAACATTCATCACAGTTTATAACCTGAACTTTGACCTACTGCACTTGCCATAGTTGTGCATATGTATGGTTTTTCCTGTGCAATCAGGGATTACTGGTGACTTCCAGTTAAATCGACAGCTGATCTGGCTACAACCGATGGCTTGTTCATTGCCTCACTGATGATGTCCTGTCCTGTCCTGTCCTGTGAATACAATGCTATCACAACCAATCTGCATCTGTTTCTAAAATGATTATATTTATCACATTTCTCTCATATCTGGTTTATTTTAACTTGATAATTTAGGAAATTTGTGGAAATGTTGGCAAAAGCCAGCCACTGAAGGTGCTACTAAATGATTCAGTGTCTTGTCCAAAGACACAGCTGCTAATTCAGGTCTCATGGAAAAATCAATAAATAAAATGGGAGTGAAAACCCAATGTTTATCACAGACTGTCAGCATGAGGTTTAAGCGCTCGATTAACAGCCATTAATTCGGCTATCTTCTAGCTATCTTCATTGTGGCTCCAGTACCTGGTTCATGCGCAGGTAATCAGTGAGAGAGAGGTTCTGGTTGCGGTACCAGCAAACATGTGTGATGGTGTTTGGTCTTTGGCCCTGACCGAGGAGATAGCGAGGAGGAAGCTCTGGTGAGACAGCCGGAGAGCTGAAGACTGACGGGGTGAAGAGACAGAGAAGAGAAGAAGACAGGGTGCAAGGAACGTGTTAGAATGTTAACTTTGAGAAGAAGAAAGGGGAGATTAGAACCAGAACCAGGAAATCCTCCAGGTCTGTAGAATGAAAATGTTAGCATTAGAGAGAACAATGACAGAAATGTTCGTACATGTGCACTGTTAAAATTCTATCACTTGCATAAGAAAAAAAAAAACTGTCTCCCTGGACACAGTTTAGTAGAACAGCAGAAACAGTAGAGACACAACACTGGTGAAAAAAGGACAATTAAGGAAACTGAGGGATTAGAAAAAGAAGGTGAAACGCCAAGATGGTGATGACAGACAATCTGCTCAAACCCACTGTAGTAATAATGATGTGAGTGTGTGGCTGTGTAGGTCAGTGTGCATGTGTGTCACTGTGGGCGGAGGAGGAGTACCTCCACAGCCAGGCTGTGGTCAGACATAGACACACTGGTGTTGCGGTGCCAGCACACGTGCATGGTTGTGTTGGCACGGTGATGTGTCTGCTTATCCAGTGAAGTACGGGAGGAGTTCATGTCATCCTCCGACTCCTGCTCCAGAGAAACCTCGTCGGACGATCCTGAGGGAGGGGGGAGGAGGTGGGACAGGAAGATGTGTGGAGGAAAGGGGATGAACTGTACATTTGAATGACAAGTGTTGCACGGGAAACACAAAACAAACACATAAAGCACACACTTCTGCTCAATAAGCAGCACAGTTACTGCACATGTTAACATGAGAGGTCCACAGGAGCTCTTACGGTTGGAGCGATCGCCGAGTTCAGCATCGAGGAAGATACTGGATTTGTCTTGAGACTTCTTGGCCAGATCAATAGCCATGTTCAGATCCTCAATCCACTTCCCCATTTCTACCTTAGAGCTGCAGACAGAAGACAAACATGCAGTGAATGACAGTGCTCGAGTTTAACTTCCCAGTCATAAACCGTTCACTTGTCTTTCCACCTCTCACCTGGCAGCCACTACAATGGTTCTCTGAGCAGAGTAGATGGTGAAGCAGTGGGGGACTGACCATTCATTTTCACTTTCCTCCACCTACAGACAGAAGATAAAGTCAGACACGTTCAACCAAGTGGAGGAAAACAGTCACGTCCTCAGTGTGGTGATCTGAACAACCATTTGCAACAAATGAATTAAGATTAGGAGCAGAAAGAGTGGAGGGAAAAACATCTCAAAGAGCTGGTCGAGGTCGAGAGAGCTGCCAAAGAGCCTCTACTGGAGCATCTAAAAGTATGTCTGCAGGTAAACCGTGATGTGGTGATGTTCAAATCATTCAGCCTCCTATTATTAATCCACAGTTATGTCTAAACACACCTAGCAGTATTGAAAAGAGAAGACATCATGCTCTGCTAATAGTTATCGTTCTAATGACATTTCAGCTTATTTTAAATATACACCACAAAAAGTGAAGACAAGCAAAAATGAACATGATGCTGTGTCTTGAGTAATCTGCTAGGTGTGCTATTTTTTTTAAAATTTTTATTCTATTTGCCTACACAAGCATGGGAGAAGAAGGGAAGGGTTTGGGCGTCCGGGCTGGCAGAGCTCAGAGGACTTACCGGTGCATCCAGCACTATGAGCTGCAGCCAGGAGTAAAGCAGAGACATGCAATGTTAGGAGACCCAGGCCCTCCCTTCTCAACACAAAGCCGCGCTGACAGTCATACTGACAAACCCCAAGTCATGGTGGGATCTTTCCAGGACTGATGCACTTTACGAGGGACAGAAGAACAGGTCGTATACTCACTATCATGCCATGAAGAGGCAGCTGTCCATGCACTTTGAACTGATTAGTCGCTGTAACACCTTTGCTTGTGTAGAGGAGCATGTCTGAGAACTGAAACGACAACAGACACGATAAATGTTCATCAACTGCGGTTATAAACAACTGTTGAAGAACTGTTGGACTGTAGTTTTGCACTAACCAGGAAGAACATTCTTTGCTGCAGCCCTTTCTTGGTGAGCTTGTAGAGACATCCCTCTCGGATGAATTCCTAAAATACACAAGCAACTTCTCACACACTGCACGTTGAGCTTTTTACCCTGTTTTCTAGCGCCCCCTACCCTCTTGTTCCGTTTCACTCACCCTGCCCGGTGCTGTTAAGTTCTCTATACCGATCAGGTCTCTCTGAAGCTCTGTTAGCTTCTGGAAATTCTCCAGCCGGATAAGACTGCTCTGCAGCTGGGTGGCGATCTCTGCCACCTCCTTCAGAGCCTCTGTAGGGAAAGTGACCAGCATCCAAATTAGTTACATCTCTTACTTCAAGACTGTGTCAGAATATTAAGTTTAGCTATGAGAGAAACACATTTGGTTTGTTTTGACCAACAGGCCATCTGGTGGGTTATATTATGAGGTGAGAGAACTGCAGATTTGGAAAACTCACCTTTGCAGTCGTCATGGTCACGGTGTGCAGGGGAGTAATGCTTGCACAGTCTCTCCAGGATGAGTTTGTAGTGCATGAGGCGCTGGATGGGTTTGAGCAGGAATGTGTTGAGCGGCAGGTAGCACACCTTCTGCAGCTCAAACTCTTTGTAGACTGTCTCCAGCTTCTTCAGCCTCTTGGTGGCTTTCTCCAGCTCCGTCAGCACCTCGTCGTGCTTCTGTAGGTAACTGGTGAACTCCTGAGGATAAACAGAAAATACAGGATAATGTTTTGAAGGCCAAACATACAACAGAGATGATGTGCATTCAAGAGCTAGCAAAATATTTTCACCTTAAGGGCACACATGTTCCTCAGCATCACATCACCAATCCTCTGGTAGTCCCCTTTGACGTGGGCATTAGAGCGTCCCTCCCTGAGGAAACAAACCATTTTGCATGTTGTCTTTATTATCATGTCATCAGAAGCTTCCATGTGTCTTATCACACACAAAACACTGCACCCACCAGAGAGCCAGCCTCTGGTCTAACTCCTTGAGGAAGCCACGGTGGAACTCATAGATGGGATCGATGTTGGAGAAGAGGAGGGTCATCAGGCCTTCAGGCATGGCGTTGTCTTTGATCACAGCACTGCGGAACCACTGGGAGCAAGAGAAGGATGACGGATTATTGATACATATTTTTCTGAATAAACAGGTCGGTGCATTGTTATCAAAACTTGATTTCTTTACTTTCAACACAAAGATCTAACAAAGCACAAACACGTATACTGAGACAAGACACCCATCCATGCTCACATTCATGACATGTGGTACATATGTTGGCTTGGTATTTCAAAGTAAAAGAAAAATAAAATCAAAAGACCAACTCACCACAGTGATGACCTCAAGGTCTTTGAGGTACGTTCTCTCGGTGGTCAGAATTTCTTTGGCAATGAAATAGGCTTTATCGGTGGGATAGCGCTGAAAGAGAATAGGGACAGTCATTTTAAAAAATCTAAGTGATGGCCAGAACTCCTATGAGGCTACATCTTTGATTTCCACTCTTTTAAAAAAGGGACTGTGAGGCGGGGGGGGTGGAAGGGTGGCATGTAAGTGTACCTTCCTCCTGCCCTCCTCCTCCTCCTCTAGCCTGCCACTGCTGCCCACCTCGCTCAGAATGGGGCTTTGCAGGGGCGACGGGGTCTGGCCTGGCAGGCTGAGGGTGGACATCTGGAAAGAGGGCGACAGGCAGAGAGGATCCTTTGAGATGAAGGGTGAGAGCTGAGGGCTGTCCACGACTGAATCTGCGGGGAAGTGGGGGGGACAGAGATTAGGAACTGAATGAAATTTGTGTTTCACTCGTCTTCTAAAATAAAGTTATAGTGCAAAGTGTGAAAAACACTACAGGGTTAAATGACTCGACACAAACAGGCCAAACATGATCTTTTGATATGGGTGGAGTTAAGTCAACAGTCTTACTCTTTACACACAAAGGAACATGATAGCATATGTGTAACAGTTCTACAAAGCGTTGCATAAAGTTAAATGTAACAGTAAATGTCATCTTCACCTAACCTGCTTTTCCCCTCAGAGGAAAACACAGCTGCACTTCTAACACAAACAAGTGCAATGGCTCATCACGCACATTGGCCACTAATGAAAGGAAAGACAGCAAAGCAAGTAATGGTTCCCACATTCACCCTTCACCACTATTGTTTTCAAAAGGCCTCTACAAGAAGGGTGAAGGATTCACTGCCAACTTATACGAGCCCAATTTCATTTCACATCACTGGCTCTGCTGCTTTTGTTCCGCTCCTGAGCTTCGCTGCGAGACAAGTCAGTGGACAGAAACAGCAGATGAAACACTGGGCTATCGTCTCTACGAAGTCACAGGTCACCACAGCTGCTCTCCTCCTTGGAGAGGAGGAAAAGAAAAAAAAAAGGAGCGGGGGAAGGCTGAGACGAGAAAAAAAAAAAAACACATCACTACTCGACCCGGAAATAATTGCTCAAAGACTTATCAGGAATGCGGCTTGTCTGGGGGGCAAATAGTTGTTTATAGTTTATCTGGAATGTCCCAGGGGGAAAGAGTGGATGTCAGGCTCCACAGCGGGAGGACGGGGGTTTGCTATGGAACGACTTGGCACAGAGCCTGTCTAAACAGGGAGCAGACATGCTCAGCTGGAATTAGGTCGAGGAATCTTGTGTACGAGATTCAATCAACCAACCCCTAAAAAAAAGCAGGCAAGTCTGTGAAAAAGGACGACAACTGTGTGTGTTCATTTATTGCAAGACCGTACAGGTTTCGTTTTTCTAATGGTGTGACACAAAAGAGCACTTCATACTCAGGGTAATTACCTCCAACTTCACTACAAGCACATGTGATGCACTTGTTCACACATTTTGTGGTAATTTTACGTGGGGACATGTTAGTCCTTTCAAAATGAGGTGAATGAAACACATACGCACAATATTTACAGTCTACTCTGTCAGTATGAGCCAAAAGATTCTTTCTCCAGCTTTAAAATGAAAAAGGGTCAACTAGAAATTCTGCTTCCTGATCCTCGACATCCACAACTTTGGTTAAAATAATATCCAACATCACTGGGGTTTCGGTATAATTATCATGACTGCTTCTTTGATTTCAGTCTGCATCTCAAAAAGAATTTTAAGTCTGACATTCATGGTACCCAAATGTGATTACTTTATTCTTGAGAGTAAAACATACAAACATTAAGTACAGATTGTTTATGATTAGTAAATATACAAGTTCAAGATTAAGTGACGATTACTTGATTAATAAGTGGCCTAAGTTAAGCTTAGCTGGTTATAATTATCAGCCTGTCATTAGTTAAATGTTTAGTTGTGATGTGGGAAGTATCATATGGTAGAAAAAGAATCAAGGCAAAAAAAAAAGCTATCAAGACAAATGCTTCATCAGATCTACATGGTCTACTTATGAACTGACGGTGTCTGAAACAAAATAATGTTCCTCTCCAACATATGCTGGAGAAGCGACACAGAAACAACTGTCAACACTTGTCACTGTAGACAGATTTTCTTATTTAGTATTGTCAAAAAATGGCTGTGCACCACCCTTCAAAATGACAATGAGAATAGAGCGTTTAAAAGTGTGAGATAAACCTGAGATATGCATGAAACAATATTGTATGAATGGTGAAAGTAAGTGCTTTAAGGCACCATGGTGCAAGTGCTGCAGTTAAAAAGACGACGAGTATAAAAACTTTGAAAAAGCCAAGTGAAAACTTCCTGGAGGCAGATTAAAGAGGAAAAGGAAACTAAACAAATATTACTGATTAGTTTGGTGTCAACACAGAATTGGCTTTTTTGTGTTCTATGGCATGTCCATAAATCATTTCAAGACTGACTTGACAAGACCAGACCACAGACATGTCTGAGGCCTGGAGGGTGGACAAAAATCATTTAAAAAAGCTTTGTGCATGCTCGTATGTTAGCATCTGACAACATGATGTATCAAAGCCTAGAAAAATGATACGAAAAAAAGATAGTGATGAAAAATTCATAGCTACTGTGCAAAAGAGTCTGTTTCCCTAATATAAATAAAGTACCAGGTTGTTGGTATCATGAAGATAGCTAATGCCAAAACCCTGAAATATGTTAAAGACTGCATGCCAGAAAACCAGACAAGGCAACATCAGCCTGTACTGTACACTGCTGGTGTAATTTAAGTTTACTATGCCAAAAAAGGTCTGAAAATTAAACTGACGGTTTTAAGGCTGAAAGGTTTTATTTTAAGATGCTCCACATTCTAAATGTGAATAATGACTAAGTACTACTGTAATAAACACTGTTACACAGTTCACTAAAGTCTTACATATGTGTAAGATGATACATTCATTCTGCAGAAAGTGGTGTTAACAGTGTACTTAACGGCTCATTAGTACACTGCTTACATTCTTCAACTAAACATGAAGCAGAAATGTCCGTGTTGATTTCGGTGAGATTGTGTTTTTCCTTCAGGCATCATGAACCTATGAAAAATTACTACTACGAGCTGTGAACTAGACTGATGTGAGAACGACATCAACCAGCAGGTGTCAGTGATGCACGCAAGTGCAAATGAAAAAGTGGCTCCGTGGCATGTCTTTTTAAATAGCAGGCCTGCAAGGATCATTAACCCTGGACAACAGTTGACTTCATTTTACCCTGAGATTACAGACATTAATGATTACCATCTCCTGCAAACACTGCACAACAAGTGTCATCTAAGAAATGACTTTGAAAAGACAGGCAATGGTGATCATCAATAGTAATATTAATGGTGTTTGAGAACACTGTTTTGTCAATAATGTGACATTTTGAGCTTGCTGGGTGTCACATCATACTTCAAATGTTGGAATAATTTGTTATAAAAAATTAAATTTCCTATTATAGAGTTAAATTACTATATATTGATTATGTGAGGGCAAATTGAACGGGACATTCTTCTGCTAACTTGTATATTTGTGTAATAACGGTGTAAACCAGTATTAAAGCTGCATTTTTGGAAATACTGAAGGGATATACCCCATTTGCACCCATCAGGCAAAGATGACTGAGAAAATCAAAGAAATACGTTATTCAGAAATCAAATTACGATAAAGGCTGAAGCTTGACAATCTGACTTAGATGGAAAGACGGAAGTATTAAAAAACAGAAAAAAAATCAACACAACCTGATCATGGCAGGCGTACCAGGAGCACCAGTTCAAACAGAGAATTAAAAATTAAAGCATGTGACTAAAGTGTACACTACATAGATTCACATCAATACCGACAGGAGTGCAAGATGTTGGAAATCACCTGCAGAGCCCAACATCGGCAATAAGTGGATAAGTTTGACATTTATAAATGGTGCAAACAATCCTGTTATAATCTGTTTTATGATGGTTAAATGTGTTGTGAATGTCAACAGTTGTTAAACTGTGTTATTAAACAGAATGAAATATGCTGCTGCTTTTTAATAATTAAAAGTGTCAAAATTATTTGGACACTTAATTATAAGGAGATTATGTGCTTTACATTTTAATATGAGGGGGTGTAGGGGGGTCTGAGAGTGCAAGTGCCTGCAGGTTGTGGCACTGAAGTAGGAACCCCTCTAGTCCACCACTCCCTGTTAGGGGATTACTGTAAAACAGGTTCTGCTCAGGGGGAAGGACACTATCTGAGCCCCAGTCAGAGTCTGAATCAGAGCTGCCGTTCCCTGAGCCCTCAGTGGCTGTGGGGGGGTAGCTCAGCTGCTCTAGCTGCTCTACCAGGTCACTGAACTGCACAGCAGAGCTGCTCTCAGAGCGCACAGAGTACGCTGGGAAGTTGACCATTGAGCTGGCCTCTGATTGAATGTCAGAGCCTGGCAGGCGAAGTGAGGAAGAGTCGGGGCCTCCATACCCCACTGACATGGACTCACCCGCAGAGCTGAGCCCCAGGTTGTCCAGGGAGCTGCACTCAGAGCGGTTATTAACCAAGGAGCTGGTTTCAGAGTGACCAACAATGCTATCAGGGAAGTGATTGTTGTTCCCATTCAGGTCCTCTATACCCACACTAAAGATCCTATTTTTACTGAGATCAGAGTTTTGCACATAATCAAACTGCTCTATTTTATCATCAAGCCCATAGGAGTAGGCCTCGGCACCCCCGCCATAAAAGGAAATTTCAGTGGGATCATCATCTATAAACTCCTCAGTAACATGCAGTTGTGAGCTGCACATTGAGAACATTGGATTCTGTTTTGTACGCAAAAGCTCTGCTTCAAAAGCCTCAGGTGTAAGAACCCCCTTCCTCTTCCCTTCGCCCCCTCCCAACGAGCACCCAGTTCCTCTTCTCCCACCAAGCACATTATCCTCATTGCCATTTTTGTAGGGCTGAGATTGGGAAGTGCCACTCTCTACACACACAAACAAGGGGCTGCAGTGTCCTGCTGCCTGATTGCTAGGGGCACCTTGAAAAGCGTAGTGAGATGGGGAAGCAGCCTTGACAGGTTCTTCCTTCGGAGGGCTGGGGGATCTGGCAGCTTGCATGGAGGATTGAAGCTGCTGCTGCTGGTTCTGGTGGTGCTGGAGAGGTGCTGGAGACTGGTTCAGTGTGGTCAAAGGGTGAGGCTGAGCTTGGAGTTCTGTTCGTGGGAGGATGCCAGAGATGTGTGCTGGGTGGTATGACACAGTAGCAGAGGAAGGGGAGGCTGAGGCCCTGAGACTGTCATTAAATGACAAACTCTGAAACAACAAGGAACACGAGGGAGGACAAAAAGTGGAAAGTAATAAAGGAGAAGGGTATTAGTGTAGCCTCCATGGAACAATACATTTCAACTTTTAGTTTAATTTGTTGCACAAATATATCAACATTGTAGCTCCACTGACCTGTTTTGGCACATCTGTTGCTATGGATCGAGAAGACATTCGTATTTTACTGTTCCTCCTGAACAAGAAAGAAAATCATATTAGAATTATTGTGATAAAAGGAGAGTGGATATATTCCAGTCAGTACTTAGAAAGAATTAGAAAGGTCAGCAAATTCCGCTCTTTCAAATAAAGAATATATTTACTGCATATAGAAACACACACCTCTGGTATGGTGTTCTCTTCGCACCATTTTCCCTGACGTACTCCACGAGCTGCTTCTGGGTTCTCCCACTGACAGAAAGAGTTTTCAGTCAAAACACTGAAACATAAAACTCAACTTTTTTTTTTTTGATTAAATGTGTTCCTATAAACAGACATTAAAGACAACATAAGCCTTTGTTTCTATGTGATTATTTAGTACCTGTATCTAAATGAAGAGCCTCGATTGAAGAGCATAGTTTTGGATTTAGGTTGGGGTTGGTCTAACAAACGGAAAAATGAGTGGTATTCCACACAAATCTTCCAAAAGATTTTACACTGGTCACGACTGGCCATCAGAAACTCCAGAGTATCCTGATGGGGGCCCTATAAACAAACGTAAAAAGACAGAATGAATCACACAGTACACTTGTTGGAATCTGAGACCGAAATAAAACAAAAATAAAACAACTTTGGCACACACAGACTAGAAAGGAGTCACTTTCATTAATACGTACATGGACCTCTGGGTGGAGTTTGATGAGGAACCGCTTTCTTTTGAAGCTAAGTTTGCGAATCTTGGACCAGTTGAAGGTATTTATTTTTGTGTGGCCCTGGTACAATAAGGAACAAATAATCTTTAGTGGAACTGTCGAGGACTGGGAGCTACATTCAGAAAAAAAAAAAAGCTTGTACGAGAGCAGCAGTCACCTGAAACACCTGAAGGCCCATATGAGCGACAGCCAGATTGATCTTGGTGCCTTCCCGGTCAGCTGCTGGGTGAAAGCGCACCCCATACATCTCCAGTTTACGAGCAATCTCCAGGATCTGGAAATCTGATTCAGCAGGAGTCTGACCCCTGGAGGAGGCAACGAAACAAACTAATGAACAACACCCATGAATCATAACATGTCGTCTTCATGTTGTCCTCAACATTTGTGATTTGAAACTTAGCCTTAGATGTTAGTGCTCTGGTTTACTGTGAAATCACTGGACCTTATAATAATATTACTATACAGACTGGAACCTGCTCTCAGACACTGTTAATGTCATTTTGGTTCAAAACCTGTCTCCAAAACAGACACTGTCATTCAACAGCTCTGTACCCAAAAGGACTAACATCATGTGGACAGGTGTCGGGGGCTCAAGTGTAATCATCAAAATAAAACCTTAGAAATCACTGGAATAAGTAACAGATGTTGCAACGCAGTGAGAGCCTTTACTTTCCTAAGAGTATATTTTGATGAACAACTTCAAGCCAATTCTTCCCCGGGCCAATGATGATAATTAGAATTAACCTTGTGGAGCACAGAGTACAGCGTGGAGAGTCTATTTTGTAGTCTTTCTGATTTACCACATCAGATTTAAACAAAGATCATGTCTCGTTTGCTGAGTGGTGTGACCTCAGCTCTCTTTTAATTTCGAGGATTTAAGAAGCATTATCTAAAACCATGTGATTACAACCAAACAGCATGTTAGGAAGACATATCCACCCAATCATCGCCGCATTCTAATTTTGCCCATTCGTTAAGCGGTGAAATCTCCTTAGGGCCCTCCCCTGCCCCACTGGCCTTATGGCTAATATGCTGGCCAGAGCAGGGGATTAGGCCAGGGAACTCGCCGCTTGTGCTTCCACACTGGCAACCAATGGAAGAGATTAGCAAAGGTCTTTAGAGCCACCTAAATACACTGAGTTGAAAAGAGCTCCTATTGGCCATAGGATAGTACTGTGCTAACAAGGAGGCTGATGGTGGGAAAAGTGCAGCAGGTTTTGTGATACTCTAAACCCTGAAATGAAGCATACCCTTTCATTATGGCTGTTTAGTAAGAATACACAGTTCAGTTACCTCATCATACTGAACACTAAACATTTGTGTTTAAAGCCACATAAAAAAGGGACATAGTGACACACACCATGTATAAAGTACACAATTGTGATTCACACAACAGCCTTTACAGGACATCACTTTGATTATGACATGGTCCAAAAGATTGATAGTGGTAATAGTTAATTCCAAGTTTATTCAAAATCTGAGAAATTCCTTCTACCACTTATGGACACTAAGTGAGCCGATATTTAAGCTCGCTGAGTGGGGTACTGCACTCACTTACGTGTCAGCAAAGACAATCAGAAGACTTAGGAGATATATTCATTTAACAAAATGGAATATTACTTTGAGACAGTGGATTATTTTACACTTACAACCGCTGATACTGTGATTATGCTCATTGTAATTTTTATTACTACAAGTCGCTGTGTGCATCCTCACACCAGTGAATCATGATCACACAAATCCACAATTTTATGACCCTGCTAGGGAGCGAGGTCAGACCGTACCAGCGAAGCTGTGTCAATGTCATAGTAAACCAGCTTAAAATGTGGTCAGGAATACAAAGCAATGAATCACACTTACAGTTCCCCTTGTTGTCCCAGAAAAGTCATTTTTGTATTTTTAAAAGTATTGCAATTCTACCTCTTAGAATTTAATGCATTATATTTTGATATATTTCAAGGGCATATTGTTCAAGAGTAGACGTAAAGTAAGAAAAAAAAAGATAAGGACCTGTGCACAAGAGAGTTGAACAGACAT
>JAUBNQ010000020.1:4093399-4112625 GCA_032353495.1 Ctenopoma kingsleyae | reverse complement strand
GATTACAAATATAAATACAATGGAAAGAAAAGATTTGTATTTAAAGTATTAAAGGTGTAACTCTAAATCCAACAGAACACACTTAGACCAGTGTGATATTCAATTATTTTAACTATAATTACAAGAACACATGTAGTTGAGCAGCACAGCTAGATTTTAAAATAAGCAAGCAACACTGATTTTCTAAGTGGCTGCAATGGTGTCAACTAGAAAGACACGATAATTAATCTTGTCTTGTCCGCAAGACAAATACAGCCAAAAAACACCAGAGAGAAGTTGGTTGCTTTTGCTTTTCTTTTTTTTTTTTTTTAAACCAAGTTAAATCCATCAAAGTAGTACAAGCCCACTGTAATTTATATACTGAAATACACTGAATAATACACATGATAATTCAGCATTGCACGAGGACAGACACATGAAATCTGGTCTGATTCCAACGTTAAATGTGCATGCATCAAAACTTGAGTTGGATCATGTTATGTTGCTAAAGACTTTTGGAAAAGGAAATAAACTGCTACCACCACAATCAGCACTTTTAACATGAGCAGAAATCATAGCCAAGAAACTAAAAAGTGCCCTGGTGAGCTACATTAAGTTGACTGAATAAGAAGCCTTAAGGAGGAAGGGATTTCAGCACCAGAGCCATCTGGCAGCTGTCACCAACCCAAGCCACACGCAAGCCGGGTAGCCCAAGCCTATAAGGTAAGATATAGCCTGCTGTGTGACAAACTGCCGGCTTATCACAGTGTAAATACATGAGGATGACAACGAAACAATGAGGCTGTGCAACTTACATCTATGTCAAAGAAGTCCTGGGAGTCATCCAGCCCCTGCACACGGATTTGTAGTCCTCGCCCATGGCTTTTGCTCCCACTGACCATGTTGCCACTGAGGCTCTGGCCTGGCTCCAAAGTGCTGATACCAGCATTGAACTGGGCTCCCAGCCTTGTGCCAGGGGTCTGCAGGACCCGGTATGAGCCCTCTATCTCCCCCATGACTGCTCGGAGCAGCTCCTACACCTCACTCCTGCAAACAGAGAAGACGGGAAATCAAAGCCGGGCTAAAGCGCAAAACACTACTAAACATTAGTGGTTGAAAAAAAAGTGGTTTACGTTGTGAACCTGCCATGAAACTCTGTGGGCTAACTCCAGTCAACCAGGTCATGACTGGCTTAACAAGTTTTTGCACGGTTCACTTAAAAACGAGACTGTTTGTGTCCATGCGGGCTTCATTCATAACGCGCGTAACACAGCGTCGACGTGTGTGTGATACCAGTAGTTAAAACGACAGGTAGCATTCAGAGATAAAAGCCTCACAGAGGAGACGAGCTGAGAATACAACACACGACGGAGGGACGGTACTCATTTTGTCTGTTGCATGTGGGCCTAACTTGGTCAGCAAGACTTTAAAGTCGCTCTCAACCAACATTTTAAAGCGAGAAAACAAACTGAAAGACACTAACGAGCTGCACTGAAATGAGACAAATGTTTACGGTGAGGTTTGTTTTCTTTAGGAGTAAATGAGTTCAGTTGACACTAGTTTACCGACGACAAGCAAACCTACGAATAAACGACTTTAACCGCGTTTTCCCTGCGAACAAGCAGTCACACGACAACATTTAAATACGATAAAACGTCGACAAAGTGGCATGAAACTCACCGTTTTGCCCGTGTGGAAACTAAATGCTAAAAGTTTGTAACACCGAGAAGGACACTGCTCCAGTCCATGGTCGCCGTCGTCCAAAGGAGTGCGCACTCACACCGCGCTGTCATTGGCTGCAGCGGTGCCACTCGTGCTGCCATTGGTCCAAACGCGTCTGAGGAGCGAACATTTACCTCCCTTTACTTTAAATAGCTTTTCAGGGATGGAGAGTAAACGCCGAGAAATTACAGGCCTCTGCTGCTGTGGCCTTTTAATGACGCCCCGCGCAGAGTTGGAAAAGCGGCCACCTACTCGTCGTAAACCTGCGCAGGAAATAAAATGATAAATGGTTTTTTTTTTCTGATTAAGGTGGTATTATTATCTCAACAGCTTACAGGTAATCATGTCCTAACGTGTAGCCCGTATTTGAGGCATATGTGGACGTTTGTACTTGAAACCTGTGAGGAAATAAATAGGATTTTCACAGTATCACTTTCACATAATAGACTGTACATTTAGTAAGAGTAGTGACATGTTTCCCTCAGTGTTTGGTAATCCCAGGTGCGTGTCAGCGCTTCATCACCGTGATCACATCACTCACACAGAACCCGATGGACTGTTTGCACTTTGCTTCTTTGTTTAGTGGCTGCTTTCATGATAACAGACAGATTGTACTAAATCACGAGGACTAGGAAAAGCCAGTTACGGTGACGGAGCTCCCCCTACTGTTATCTTTAAAACTTTAAACAACACACAAATCCCATTTGAAAATCAAAGTGCTTATATTATCATTTACTTTACATTTATTTTCATTGTATATTGCTTTTACTTTTACTACTCTACAGTTCAGAGGGAAGTACTTTTTACTCAACTACATTCATTTGGCAGCTTGAGTTACTAGTTACTTTTTACAGAGGTAGATTCGTGATCAACTAATAAATGGTGATTTATTTTTATGGATTAACCAGATGTTCAAGTCAGCTCGACTTTTACTGTTTTTGTTCCACATCATGTCTCCAGGTAACACAAACTTTTTGTTCTTTAATTATTATTATTTAAATATTAGAAAACCTTATTTTCAAGGGTTTTGAATAACTTTCGTACTTGTACATTTATTTCATCATCAGCATCAAACCCAGTACTGTTTAAAATGCATTTATTTATGGAGTGCTTGTACCTTTGTACTTTCTGTGTATTTTAGAGCACATGTTTAGTCCTTCAGCTTGAGTAAAGCATTTGAAGTCGTGCTTCTACATGTGATGGAGTAGTTTTTCAGGCACGTACTTGTGCTTTTACTTGAGTATTTCATTTGTTACATCTACATCTATCATCTACATCACATTACATCTATCACCTCTGCCCACAATATCTGTTTATCACACATATTAAAACCAGGCCAACATGGAGCAGAAGTAGTATTTTATTGTAGAGCCAACCTATGAACAAATTTTTGTGTGGGAATATGTGCATTTCTAATATGTTATTATTGTATTAAAGATGATCATTTTCAACATCTGAAAATATTGATTGGGTAGAAAGAATTCATAACAGGAGCTCTTCTGCTGTCTCCCACAACCACTGTGCTCTTGGAAATATTGAACTACAAAAGAAAAAATATTTCCACATCTAGAGAAAATCCAATTCCAGACACTCAAGTAGATGTTTAAAAGTAAAATATCTTTATTATGAGTGCCTGGCTTTAGACTTTTGCCACATAGCACCCCTAACATTTAGATTTTCCACAGTAGCTTGACAATATTGATCATAAAAAGTTTAGGTATAGATATTATCTAAAGAGAACTATTATAAGTTGCCTAACAATATGAATTATAAAGGTTATCCCACTTGCATTATAGAACAGTAAAGGGAATTTTCAGTTTGTTTTGCAAAATGTTAAAAGTTTAAATTAAAGTATCTTATTATGAAATCATGTTTTTATTACACAGGAATAAAACACCTTTTTAAGAAGAGTAAGTATCTAACTGCCATATATAATGTTTGGCTATAAATCAGATTTTTGTATTGGCTGGTCTAAGAAAATCTGATATTACATTTACACAAACATTAGAACATGTCAGAAGACACTGAATTTATTGTTTATGACCTGGAGATTATTTTCAGGGCCACAAAGCAGAGTCTCTCACTGGTCAGTCACAGTGATGCGTCTAATGGTCTGTTAAATTTCTATACAGAAGCCATTCTCTAACTTAACTCTCTTTTGATCATAAATAATTATTGCACTTCTCAAAAATCCATCTTCTGAGTCTTAGTTACGTTTTTTACATGTAGCTTCTCATGTTGCTTTCCTCTTTTAATTTAGCATCTTTTTCTCACTGTTTTTGATGGAAATTTAAAGAAAGAAAGCCCCTAAATATAGAGAGGGAGTCTGGACTGTTCCCACGCTGTCTTTTGATCTGTGTTCATTATCATCAAAGAAGCCTGAGCTTCATTTGCTGTGCAGTCAGTCTGATATGTGGACTTCAGCTGTTGGTTTGGGATGCCACAATAAGATGCCACTTTCTAAGGAAAGAAAAGGGACTCTATCATTTTTTTTTTGCTGAAATGAACATGCTATGTTTTTAGTCTTATAGATTGTAATGACATGGTATTAAATGTATTATAATTGTATAATTGTTGTATAATTGTTTGACTAGGTACTTGTTGAGGATATTCTTCTCTCCAGGTTCACTGTGCTGCTGTCACTTATAACATCTGGTTGAAAAAGAGAAAAAGAAACCATACATTGATCTAATTTATTAATAAATATAATATATTTGTTATTAGCCAGCAATTAACTATCCACATTGCCCCAGTACAGTATAGTAATCTACATACGTAGTGTGGGCCAGTAATCTGAAATCAGAATCAATATCAGGGGCGAGAAAGTGGGATCTTTGTGTTGTTAGATGTAGCTGAGTCCTGGTCATCATTGGATTTCTAAGTTTGCAAGCTGCCACTTATTGCAAACGAATGCTAAAATAAGTCATTTAAAATACATTTTTAGTTGTTTACACACTTCACAAAGCACTCACCAGTAAACTTGCTACTACTATCATTAACTGTTCTGAAAGCTGCCATGTGATCACTGCTGTAAGTGAAGGAAATCACTGTCATCTAAAAAGAATCAGGGATGTATCCTGGTCAGCAGCTGAACTTATGAGTCACACATTCAAAGACAAACGTGTTTAGACTGTATTTAGTTGTGTTTATTTTTTAGCAGGTCAAGCACAATGGGAACTGATAGTGTAGCCTCTCCGATGTTGTTTCAGGGAAAGCATTTCTGCACATCTTCTATGCTGTCCTGGATGAAACCTGCAGCTTTGTTGGTGTGCAATTTGCTCTCTCAGAGATCACAACACCAACACTGTGTACCAGGAGCTGATTCACATCTTTCGTAACCTGGATTTCAGTGAACAAGTGGTTGATCCTTTATTGATATCATATTGATACAGTTATTAACGAGTTAAAACGACCTTCTGCCAGCTCGACTGTTCCTTTAGTATGAAAACTCTGCTCTAGCTGTGATTTTAACACACACTTTCTTTAAATTTCCTAGAAAACACATCGCCGATTATATTCTATCTTACGTGTAATTAAAGTTCACAACTTACACAAGAGTCTGACACTGTGGGAATTGAAAATAAGTTATTTGTAACCGGACTCTCTCTGACGTTGGAGGATATGATTGGTGGGCGGCTCTGGTATATATCCGTCAGGCTTCAATCCCACCTTCTCGCCAGTGGAATTTCATCTCAGCTTCTGCACCTTCAGGGCAGACGAGAACATAAAATAAGTAAGTACTTCACAGTTTACTGTTCTACACGACTGTATTTCTGTAACGTATGACTTCCACGTTTCGTGTGGAGGACAGAGTGGTCGTTGTTGAGAAGACGGTTTGCTTGTAAACCGTTACCGTTACAGTATGTTCTGGCCTGACTCCGTGTCATTTCTCCCCTGCTCAGCTGTATGCCTACGTGGACTTAGCGAGCTAGTAGAAACTGTGATGTTAGCTAACATTAGCTCGCTAGCTAGTTAGGGGTACAGTTTAGTATGTACTTCTTACCAGCGTGTTAGGCTCATATATACAGACACGAGTTATTTTAGGGTTTTAGTTTTGCACTTAACGCCGTGAGCTAGCCAAAATTCAGCTTGAAGTTCTGTGTGTGTCGGTTTGAGTGAGCCAAGCTACCCATTAGCTGGAGGAGCTACGTGTCACAGTCGCACACACTACAAAGTTTTTAGCAAGTTTGCTAACTAGCTAAGGTTTTGCAGCTAGTAATCTACACTACAGCGAATTTGTTACACGGGATCCCATGTCTGCTAGGAGGCAGGTATATGACAAACCCCAGTATTATCTGCAGTGTCGTAGACCGGTAAAGTTACAGTTTATTTTAATGTCAGTGCGTTTTGTGGTTGATCAACGTTAGCCAACATGACGGCAGTTACGTTACCATTAACTGTAACGTTTCGTTGGCAACCGCCGGCCAGTTAATTTGACATCGTGTTAGTTAGCTCTCACACTAACCAGCTACTTAACTAAATCCTTAATCTGGGATTTGGCCATAATATTGTATTGTTGGGCTCGAAGGCTGTCATTCTGCAGCTAATTTAAAACCACGTTTAAGCAGCTAGACGAGCCAGTCAACGTTGGGTTGCAACTCGCTAACATGAATGTTCTCTCAGGTTATCTTAACTAGATCAGTATGACTATAAGAACTGGGACATAAACAGGACCATATGTTGTCGCCTATGCTAACACCTCTTTATCAAATACTAGAGGTGGGAGCTAGCTATATCTTACTGGGTGTCCAATTCATAAATACTGAAACTAGACAAAGAGGGACTAAGAGAATGTATATACCCCATACCTAATGATTTGGGATTTATAAAAACTTTATTGGAGAGTATACACACCTTAATATGAGCTTTCTGGAGCAAAAGCACCATGATGACACCAGTGACGAACTAGTGAGGTCAATCCAAATGTTCTAATGACGTGAGCCCAATTTTATGTCAAAGTATACAGTGTGTAAAAGGCACACCTTTTTTCTTTTTAATGCCACTGTATTGTACAAGAGCACGACGTCCTGTGTTAACTGAACCACCCAATGATGCTTTAATTTCCAGGTTTGTCAATTTGTATGACAAAGCAGTGTCTAATTATAGAAGCCAGATGTTTGTCAAGAAAAACGAGCTCCAGTGGCACCTATGTTACTGAAGTTCAGTGTTGTGCTTCTTGACACTAGCTTCATCTGAATGATTAATTTCTAGATTGTTCTGACTATTTATACTATTACTATACTATTCCTAGTGATCTCACTTGAACAGTGACCATAAATGAGTGAACAGCCTGAAAAATGGGTTCACTTAGTCAACAAATAATTCTTTTTCTTTGTGGTCTTCAGGCAAAAGCTGGCAGGCTGACGGGAACTTGCATCTTTACAGGACGGATTATCTGGTAACTGACCATTTAGCTGGTAAGTTTTACTCACTGTAATATCACTGTAACCACTGATACTAGTGAAATCTTAAGCATTTTATGTATCAGAAATGTGACTGCACCCACCCCAACCATAGCAAGTTTACTTACCAATGTTCAGCACCTTCTGTATTTATGTACATGCAGAGTAGTCTGTATGTGTACTTTACCTTTTTAGTGTTTGAATTCTTGCCACTAGAACTGTCACGATGTGACAAAAACCTTGTCTCAGAATCTTTATTATTGTGAAATGTGTGACTTTCTTTTTTTTTTAAAACTAAATCACAAGTGTAATTCAGACTGTTCCTCTTCAAATTAAAAATGTAATGAACATGTAAGCTAGCCTGTTTTTGCTCCGGTCTGGCTATGTTTTCTCCCCCAAGAATGGATGACTTTGACATGTTGTTCACCTTCTCTTGTCACAAAAATGTCAACAAGCTGGGGAAGGCCTGCTTCCAAAATTCAAACACTGTTTCTACAAAGTTCACATTGTCACAATGGAATCCATATTAAAATCCAAAGACGGTGACAATAATGAACATTTGTATCGACTCAGTGCTTTCACTTTGATAATGTCTTGTTTGCTTGTTCACACCAGTGTTTGTTTAAAGGAGGGATATTTGCAGAATTAAATTGGCTACCAAGTCTGCAAACTGTAATAAGGACTGGGCAGAGTTGCCTTAAGTTTATGAAGGCTGACAAGGAAGAGGCCACAGAAAGGGTGTTCAGAAATGTGTAGGAGAAAACTCCCTGCTAAACTGACTCCCACCATGTTGAAGACTGAAGTGAAATCCCTCCAGTGGCCTGTTGTATGGAAAAACTATATCATCTAGTTCTGTGTCATATGGGAGTCGTCTCTTCATGCTTTCATTTGGCTTTTCGGCATGCTCTGGGGCAAAATCAACCCTAAAACAATTAATTCCTCTCCTCATGTTGGCCAGAATTCTAAATTTCTGTGCCAGCCAGAAAAAAAGTATTGACTCCTGATGGAAATATCAAGTTTCATCACTGATAACAAAGTAGAATTTTACTACAGCAGTTTACAGATCAAAATAATTGTTAACGAAACGTGCGTAACACCTCAAGGTTTATGTAACTCAAAAATCAGGGTTCAGGGGTTCCCTTTTTTTTTTTTTTGGACATTATTGTAGTATAGTGGCGTGAAAAAGTGCTTGCCCCCTTCCTGATTTTTCGTAACTTTTTTGCATATTTGTCACACTTAAAAGGTTCAGATCATAAAACAAATTTACATTGGACAAAGATAACCTAAGTAAATACAAAATGCAGTTTTTAGTTCTTGGGTTCTTGCTGCTCTTTTGGGGTAATTTCTGTAGGCCGGCCACTTCTGGGAAGATTCACCATTGTTTCAAGTTTTCTCCATTTGTGGATAATGGCTCTCAACAGGTCTGTTAGTAATCAGGCCTGGGTGTGGCTGGTAAAATTTAACCCAGGTGTCTAAAAAACGCGATAAACCTCGGTCGCTTCATGTTTTAAATAGGGGGGGGATTACTTTGTCACATAGGGCCATGTAGGTTTGGATAGTTTTTTCCCCCTTAATAAATAAAATCATCACTTAAAAACATTTTATGTTTACTTGGGTTATTTTTGTCTAATATTTAAATGTGTTTGATCTGAATCATTTAAGTGTGACAAATATGCAAAAATCAGGAAGGGGGCAAACACTTATTCACACCACTGTATCTTTTTTTAGAAAGACTTGTTCAAAGATGCTAGACTAGGAAGTTGAGTTTTCTGTTGGTGGGGTTTTCCTTTAATCCTATTCACTGTGGACATATACAGGGGTCAGTGGGATGAAATCCTCTTAACCTTGGAACCTACTCGGCTGGGTACAATTCTTAGAATAGCACTGGACAAAGACGGTCGAAGAGAGGACAAACTGGTTTTTTCTAGAGAGACAAAATGTACTGTACTGTACCCACACCACTGTTTTGTTGTTTTTTTTTTTTTTTTTTGGGGGGGGGATCATGTCTTCAACCACCACGCAAAGTCTCACCATACATTAACACAGTGCTGACATGGTGATGTGACAAGAAGTGTGATTTATTCATTGAGAGACATAAATTTGTTTGATAAAAGTAGATTAGATAATGAAAATCCCAAAGTTCACCTATGATAAGCATTTGTGCCGTGCTAAACCTTCAGTGTTTTTTTTTTTTGTCAAACAAGTACCTTGTTTATCGGTAGTGGGTTTTTTTTTTCGCTACAGTGACAAGTGCACATATGCAAACCTCAATTTCTTAGTTAAATAAGGAGCCTATCACATTCCTGTTCCACTGGCAATGCTGATGTAAAGGTCAAGCAACAGCTGGTTAAATCAGTAAAGCGATCGCAGCATGTCGATGTAGTTTGGATTTGTAAAAACACAACAAATCTTAGTGATGATGAAATGCTTACAGATTATCAGATGTAAAGCTGTTTTATTGATTAGATAGTAAACCAGTGCACTGTAATTTGACAGTAATGAAATACATGAATTATAAATCCATTGAATAGGATTATGAAATTTACATTACACAACATATTTACCACTAAATAATCAGTCTTGCAAAATGCATAAATCTGAAATAACCAATAATTAAACCAGTAATTAAAATATGCTACAATTGGCGTTTCATTGCTAAACATCTGTAAATGTCTATTTTTGCTTTCAGTGACACACTCGGACTCTGTGTTAACGTGGGATTTTGACCATGAGCTCAGTCGCTGTACTTACGCAGGAAAGCTTCAATGAGCACCGCAGTGGGCTCATGCCAGAGCAGAGTGGTGGTGAGTATTTGAAGTTTAAAGGCTGTTTTGGTTTGTGAAATGCAAATATGGAACCATCAGACTAATTTTTTTTTTTTTTTTTTTGTCTGTGATCAGCTGCTGTGGCTGGACCCAATGCTGGAGAGGATGAGGATGCCCTTCCTACCTATAAGGAAGCCTTCCCACCTCTGCCTGAGAAGGCGGCCTCACCTGAGGGGACTCAGGAAACTGCCAACGCATGGACCAACAAGATCCGTCCTCTCAAGTCCTCTATTATCACCCAGGTATAACTTTCTTTAAAAGTTACAAACAAATATGACCTAATAAGAGGTAACATATAGGTGGAGGAACTTATAGTAACAACAGAAGACTTTACAGAGGCACAAGACTTAAATGATGATTTCAGTGATTTTCAACTTACTTTCCATGGTTCTATTTTGGAATTTAGATGATATTAAAGTTAGTCATTAAGATTAATACTATAAATTAACTAACAATTAATTATTCATTAATAATCAATTAATATAAATACTGTTATTTTAATAGATTAAAATATCTTTTTATAGTTCACAAACTCTGAACTATAAATACAACCTGTAGTATGAGGAACCAGATGACATCATCTGAAATACTCCTCCAGATGATATGATCCAGAGGTTTTCAGCTAGAAGCAGGTATATATTAAAAGGAAGTTAGATGGAGGTTTAATACTATTTATATACAGGTACAATCCTGTTTCAAAAATGTTTTTTGGTGTTTAGTGGTCTCCTTTATTTTGAAAGTCAGTAATACTTTTATTACATTTGATAGACTTTTAATAGCTTTTTCTTTGTGCCCTAGGTTTTCCATGTGCCACTAGAGGAGCGCAAGTACAAGGACATCAACCAGTTTGGGGAAGGAGACCAAGCAAAGGTCTGTGTGGACATCATGCATAAGACCGGAGCCCACCTGGAACTCTCCTTGGCAAAAGATCAGGGTCTTTCCATCATGGTTTCAGGAAAGCTGGATGCTGTGATGAAGGCCCGTAAGGAGATTGTGTCCCGACTGCAGACTCAGGTCAAGAGACCCTTCTTGGTTTAATAAAAAAAAAAAATCTGAAAAACATAGTATTAGTAGTATTTACAGTTGAAGGCAACATTACTAACGCTGCATTTTAACTCTTTAACAGGCCTCAGCTACTGTCGCCATCCCCAAGGAGCACCATCGTTTTGTCATTGGCAAAAATGGGGAGAAGCTTCAGGAGCTAGAACTCAAGACTGCCACTAAAATCCAGATCCCACGACCTGACGACCCCAGCAACCAGATCAAAATCTCTGGTACCAAAGAGGGCCTGGAGAAGGCAAAGCATGAGATCCTGTTGATCTCTGCTGAGCAGGTAACATAGTGTCTTTAAACATAGCTTTTCTTTACTCACTATATATTTAGTCTGTATTTGAATCGGTTTCCTCCTGCTCTTATTCTTTAGGACAAGCGTGCTGTGGAGAGGGTGAACATTGATAAGGTGTACCACCCATTCATCACTGGTGCCTACAATAAACTGGTAGGAGAGATCATGCAGGAGACCAGTGCTCGCATCAATGTCCCACCTCCAAGTGTCAACAAGACAGAGATTGTCATCACTGGGGAAAAGGAGCAGGTGGCCCTTGCTGTGGCTATGATCAAGAAGATTTATGAAGACAAGGTATGCTAAAATCAAAATGATTACAAGGACGTTTATGACTGAGGATACACTAGTTTGAGGAACATCTAAACTGCTTTTCTGAGGTTAAATGTTTCATAACTTCTTGATCAACGTTTCTCTGTACTGCAGAAGAAGAATGCCACCACTATTGCCGTGGAGGTGAAGAAGTCTCAGCACAAGTATGTGATCGGCCCGAAGGGAAACACCCTGCAGGAGATTCTGGATAAAACTGGTGTCTCAGTTGAAATCCCACCTTCTGACAGCAGCTCAGAAACTGTCATCCTTCGTGGGGAACCTGACCGCCTGGGTCAGGCCCTCACTGAAGTTTATGCCAAGGTAAAATGATCTACTGTTGTCTACTGATACTGTTAATAGTTTTAAATTGAGGAGTAATCTGAATTGGTTTCCTTTCGCAGGCAAACAGCTACACTGTTTCCTCGGTCTCAGCTCCTTCTTGGCTTCACCGTTTCATTATTGGCAAGAAGGGGCAGAACTTGGCTAAGATTACCCAACAAATGCCCAAGGTCTGACTGATGCATTTCCTAACTACACTTTAAATTGACCTTTTAGTTTTTGTTTTCTAATTTATATTAAATATATTTTACATACAGGTGCACATTGAGTTCACTGAGGGAGAAGATAAGATCACCCTGGAGGGTCCTACCAAAGATGTGCAGATGGTGCATAGCCAGATTGAAGCAATTGTTACGGATTTGGTGAGTACTGAGATACCTGTTGAGTTTTGTTTTGGACCTCGACCCAGATCCTCTCTGTCAATCAAAATGGTTCATTTAATGTGAATGTAGTAAGGCTAGAAGATTGCTTTAAAAGGTGGAATAAAATGTGATCTTTTCATGTGTTTGACAGGTAAGCCGTATGGATTATGCTGAAATCACTGTGGATCCGAAATTCCACCGACATCTGATTGGAAAAGGAGGTGTCAACAGTGAGTATAGTGTTACTGTCTGGTTCATCCACTTGTGGAGTGGGCTGTGCAGGAAAAACCTTTTTAAAACAATGTATTTATTAAATTACATTTTTTTTTCCCCCTCCAAATAGTCAACCGCATCAAAGAGCTGCACAAGGTGACTGTCCGCATCCCTCCTGATAATGAGAAAAGCAACCTGATCCGTATTGAGGGGGATCCCCAGGGTGTACAAGAAGCCAAAAAGGAGCTGCTTGAGCTTGCGTCACGCATGGTTAGCACAAACCTGAGTTCGCAGGCAAGATACTACAAATTGACTCCTGATGTGTCCGTTGTAAATATACTATGTTTCATAGGAGAACGAGCGTACAAAGGACCTGATCATTGAACAGCGTTTTCACAGAGCCATCATCGGCCAAAAAGGGGAGAAGATAAAAGAAGTGCGCGACAAATTCCCAGAGGTGAGTCAAACTGTTCATATTGGATTGGTTTGTGTTTGTTTATAACATTTACATCTTAAATGTATTTAAATGAGGTAAACATTATGTGTTCCAGGTCATCATAAATTTTCCCGACCCAGCACAAAAAAGTGACATTGTTCAACTTAGAGGCCCACGAACTGAAGTGGAAAAATGTTCAAAGTTCATGCAGAAGATTGTGGCTGAGATGGTAAATAGTATTTTATTAGTTTTTCCTATCTTATGTTAAAATATTTTTATGGACAGTTTAAGTGTAGTGGACTGTTAACTATCAACAATTCATTCCTTCAGGTGGAGAACAGCTTTTCTGTCTCAGTCCCCATCTTCAAGCAATTCCACAGAAACATAATTGGAAAAGGGGGCTCAAACATCAAGAAGGTGTTGTATACTTCTGTGAATACTGTGTATTCAGTTAAAGAGTGGAAGCTTGATTTGACATTGAGTTCCTTCTTGCTCTTGTTTAGATTCGGGAGGAGACAAACACAAAAATTGACCTGCCTGCTGAGAATAGCAACTCTGAGATGATTGTCATCACTGGGAAGAAGGCAAACTGTGAGGCTGCACGGAATCGCATCTTAGCCATTCAGAAGGAGCTGGTAAGCTGAACACACAGAGCTTGGTCTCTCCAGTGCTTTGGCAGATGGCTTCTAATCGATTAAAAATTAAAAATATCTCATTGTGTTCAGGCAAACATCACAGAGATAGAGGTATCCATTCCCTCCAAGTTGCACAACTCCTTGATTGGTTCAAAGGGCCGTTTGGTGCGCTCGATTATGGAGGAGTGTGGCGGTGTGCACATCCACTTCCCCACTGAGGGCTCAGGGATTGATAAGGTCACCATCCGAGGCCCCATAGAGGAGGTGGCGAAAGCCAAGCAACAACTGCTTGGCTTGGCAGAGGAGAAGGTTTGTATGAATGCCATTAATAAAAAGTCGAACTTGTGTTAACCTTGCTAAACTGGCAGCTATTAGAGAATGGCACAGAGGGAGGTGGGGAAATAGTAAAGAGCTTCTTCTGTGCCTTATTGGTTTGTACATTACTACATGCTGACAACTTCATTTAGGGTCCTTTTAGGTGTCAGAGTTTAAAATGGAAAACTTGTATATAGCTAGTGCCAGAAATACAGGCTGAATTTATTTATTTATTTTTTTGTCACTGAAGATTGTACCATGTTCAGCCTGTTATACTTGGAATCAGAGGGTTTTGATTTTGAGATGGATATGTTTTTTTTGTGTTGGTTTTGTGCTTGTTTTGAATGAACTCTGTAGTAATTAAATGTGTCTTTCCAGCAAACAAAGAGTCACACTGCTGAGCTGCGTGCAAAGCCTGAGTACCACAAATTCCTCATTGGGAAAGGTGGTGGAAACATCCGTAAGGTTCGCGACAGCACCGGGGCCAGGATCATCTTTCCCGCAGCAGAGGACAAAGACCAGGAGCTTATCACTGTGGTCGGAACTGAAGAAGCAGTGCGGGATGCCCAGAAAGAGCTGGAGGAGCTCATCAAGAGTTTGGTATGGATCCAAAAAGTTATCTCAAGGTAAACGAAAGCATTGGCTCCGTTTTAAAAAGCCTGAATTTTAAGCATTTACTCTTTGGTTACAGGACAATGTTGTTGAGGATACTATGAGTGTTGATCCAAAGCACCACCGCTACTTTGTGGCTCGTCGTGGCCAAGTGCTCAGAGACCTGGCTGATGAGTATGGTGGCGTGATGGTGAGTTTCCCTCGCACAGGTTCTCAAAGTGACAAGGTCACCCTCAAAGGAGCCAAAGAATGTGTAGAGGCAGCCAAAAAGCGCATGCAGGAGATTGTTGAGGACTTGGTAAGTGGATGCATTTTTGTCTTGCTAAGATGGTATTTATTTTTTCTCCTTTTCTGTTTTGAATGTAACCAATACTCCTTTTTCCCCCCATTTTATTTTTCAGGATGCACAAGTGACCATTGAGTGCGTGATTCCTCAGAAGTTCCATCGTTCTATTATGGGTCCGAAAGGCTCACGGATCCAGCAGATCACCAGAGATCACAACGTGCAGATTAAGTTTCCAGAACGTGAGGAACAACAAGGTGAAAACATTTTAACGATTTAAGAAGAATTCTTCAGTTTTTAACAATAACTCCTTCAATTTTTCAGTCTAATTCTGTTATTCCCACTTTTAGCAGCACCTCACTCAGAGGCTCCTATTCAGGAGAATGGAGAGGCTAATGGAGAAGTGAAGGAGCCTGTGGATCCAAATGCACCCAAAAAGTGTGACGTCATCCTGATCTCTGGACGGAAAGAGCGCTGTGACGCTGCTGTTGAAGCTTTGAAGGTTAGTATGCATAACAAAATTTTATTTGATCTTCTTATAATTACTAAACTTATTGCCTATAACTAAACTGTTTTCTTTGGTTAGGCGTTGGTTCCTGTCACTATTGAGGTGGAAGTGCCTTTTGAGCTTCATCGATACATCATTGGACAGAAAGGAAGTGGAATTCGCAAGATGATGGATGAATTTGAGGTGTGTGTAAATTGTGTGGTATTACAGGTGTGCACAAGATATTAATTTTTCTTATAATTGTGACTTACCTCACTGTCCGCCTACAGGTTAATATTCAAGTGCCTGCTCCTGAGCAGCAGTCTGATAAAATCTCCATCACCGGCTTGGCCAGTCACCTTGAGCGTGCCAAAGAAGGCCTCTTGGAGCGCGTCAAAGAGCTGCAGGCCGAGCAGGAGGATCGGGTTAGTATGGTGTGAAGTACAGAAATGCGTAGTGTGGGTGATTCATATAGTCACATGGAACAATTCTCTCCAAGATTAACCCAAAGGGCACCCTTATAGTAGGAGGGAAAACATTTAAGAACTTTTTTTTTTTTCTTGTGACAACCTGTTCCAGCAGATGTAGAAGAGTCAGATTTTAAACTTGGACTTCTAACCTAAACTGTTTCTTGCATGAATCCCTCTACAGGCACTCAGGAGCTTCAAGCTGACCATCACTGTGGACCCCAAGTATCACCCCAAAATCATTGGCCGCAAGGGAGCCATTATTACAAACATCCGCACTGAGCATGATGTTAACATCCAGTTCCCAGAGAAGAATGATGAAAACCAGGTATAGCATTTCTTCTGTTTTCCAGACACTTTCCCTTTTAATCCTAAATCAGAAATGACAGTCAAGAAGGTGAACACTATGTACTGCATCAGCACAGCAGGTGGTGCTAAATTACCAGTTCCTATGTGCCATGCATGGGAATGCTGATGCAGTAATGGAAAAGTGTGTTACTGTGTTTTGCCCATATGCTGCCAACTCCAGGGTAGAATGTAAATAGCATTTTTGTGGGTATGTGTTGATGTTAAATCTGCTGCTTTTTCTCCACAGGATCAGATTACTATTACAGGGTATGAGCACAAAGCCATAGCTGCACGAGATGCCATTCAGGCTATCGTGGACGAACTGGAAGAGATGATCTCTGAGGACATCACCCTGGACAGCAGGGTCCATGCCCGCATTATTGGAGCCCGTGGCAAGGGCATTCGAAAGATCATGGATGAGTTTAAGGTGAATTTTCTACTAAATCAACATGGAATTGAAAAGTTGAAATTGAATAACCAAGCAAAAACTAGACATGTCTGAGCTGAACAGTTCAATCACTTTAACTAACTGGTGATGATGAGTTAGACTTGGGTCAAAGTGATCAGCATTGACCCCTTTGGTTAGGTGGTTTTGACAGGATATTTTCACAGAAAATATTTTATTTTTGCATTTTTGTTCATGTTAACCCCCACCCCCCCACCCCCTCGTCCCCCTCTTTTGTGCATCTAGTCCTTGACATGTTTGTACACTTTTTTTTCCTTTTTTTTTTAGGTTGATCTCAGGTTTCCCCAGAGTGGAGCTGCAGACCCCAACCTCGTGACAGTCATAGGTCGCCCTGAGCTTGTGGATGAAGCCATCGACCACCTTCTTAACCTGGAAGAGGAATATGTAAGTATATGTGAATTTGTTTTATTCAGTAATCTTAAATTCCTGTAATGCTTTATTTTCAGATACTGATCCTTTGTCTGTAACTGCTGTTTTTGCAGATGGCAGATGTTGTAGAGAATGAGGCAAAGATGGCTTACATGAGGCCTCATGGTGGTAGTGCTGCTGCCATGGATGAACAGCGTGGCCCATCCAAAGGCTTTGTGGTGAGGGAGGCTCCCTGGACCACTAGCAGTGAGAAGGTAAGCACTTTGTTAAATGTCTCATTGTTTATAACAAATTGTTTCGGAGACAGTGGTGCAGTAGACAGTCTACAAACACCACGGTTGGTGGTTTCTATCCAGTTCCCCTCCCTAATGTGTCCCAGGACAAGATACTGAACTCACAACCCTCGGTGCCTCAAAGGGGCAGCCTGTCTACAAGAATGTCCCCAAGGAGATTAATAAAGTAGTAATGATAATGATCATAATAAGTATGAAATAATTTACACTTTCTTAATGTCTGTCTTGTTCTACTGTTAGGCCCCAGATATGACCAGCTCTGAAGATTTCCCTAGCTTTGGAGCCCCAGTAGCAACCAAGACCTCTCCCTGGGGCCCCAAGCGCTTCTAAGCCGTGCTGCTACAGATGGGCCTGAACTTCACAATCTTCCCCGTCATTGTCCCCCTGTTGACCCGGACTGACCGCTGACCCTAAAAGTCTTCAGTTTTGAGAGCATCATCCTTCTCTTGTCTACTTATCCTGGTCTGCTTTTGCAGATTCATCAGTCTAAAAGTGCTTTCAGATACTGTAATTGACTTGTGAGCTATCTGCATTAAATAATACTGTCTTGCGCTAAAAAAAAAAAAAGAAAAAGTGACAGATGTTGCGGTTAAGTCTTCAGTCTGTAAAAGACTGACCTTTAAATGTTGATTAGACCTGACATTTCATTGTGGTTTGATCTGTTACACCAAATTCAATGGTGGCCAGACATCCGTTTTTTGAGCTGCCCTTATCTTAGTTGCCTTTGCAGTGTGGGATAAAGGTATTGAAATATTGCTGGTGAAATGATGCCTGACCAACGGGCCAGCTGTTTCAGTAGCCCACCCCCCTCCTGCTTTACTCATGTAGCTGAGTGAAACTTGTCAGTTGTTAGCCCTCAAGCACAATGTAGTGGTTGTCCTGTCACAACTTTCCATTTATGTGTAACTGTGCTTCTGTGAATATGGTCAAGTAGTGGCACGTACCTTATAGCCTTATCAATTGGTAAACTTTTACTATGGGGGGCGGGGTGGTTTCAGCCACTGCAGAATGGCACCTACTCAAACTGCCAGATGCTTGGAGATCACGCCAGAACTAAACTTCTTACAACACTAGGCCTAAAGCTCCAACGTATCAAATGTCACAGTAACTGTGACATGTATGAACTTTTTATGACCTTCAAAACAATAAAAATGTGTTTGTGATCAAAACAGGAGACCATCTCGTGCCAACGATCTGTCTAGTGGTGTCCTGTGTTATTCATCCTCTGCATTGGGTCAGTGTCCAGTCCCTTTGTCTTCCAGTTGCTATGCAGCTTGTTCTGTTAAATAGCAATGGCCCTTTTTATCAGCCTTACAACTAGAAAGATACAAACCAGGTAGTGATGATGTCGAGATGTGTTTTCTAATAAACAACTGGAAGGTATGTTTATTGTTCCTTTTGAAAGCTTCAGGAACATTTTTCCTCCAGTTATTGTAATTAGTTGAATCTCACTTGAGGAGTGCAGAGTTAGCTTACTAGCTGCTAATTCAACATCTAGCATCAGCTTACCTTGGTTTATATCCTCCTAGCATTGAATGAAAGATTATGCAAATGCCATTGAAGTGAACGGTTATGGATGACACTGGAAAAGAAATTGTCCAAAAAGTCAATAAAAATTGAAAATCTTTGATGTGCATTCAAGTGTGTCTTTGTGAACACAATGGTAATTTGCTAAAACGGGATAATACAGCTCTGTATGTTAACTGTAAAAACAGCTTGTTCAATTATTCTTATTTTTTTGTATTCGGCAATGTTTTTAAATTGTATGAAACAACTCTGTAAGGACTCACATTGGTTGTTTTTTTCTTTTTTCTTTTCCCTTGGCTAATTAATTGTTAGCTCGTTAATGGCTTTCGCCGTTACGCAGGCAGCTGAAGGCAGAAATCTGAAGTTAGCATAATTTGATAAAAGATAAAACAGTATGTTACAGTCAGATAGTGATTATCACAACATAATTTAAAAAGTCACTGTGAAAGAGTTTGTTGCTGTTTGCCCACAAAACAACAGTATTGACTCTGC
>JAUBNQ010000020.1:4082622-4093106 GCA_032353495.1 Ctenopoma kingsleyae | reverse complement strand
CCACCTTTAAAAAACATTTGAAAACTCACTTGTTTAAAAAGTATTTCAAATGAGTCTTACACACACACATTCACAAACAATTGTCTAGCACTTGTCTAGCATGTTCTTTATCTTGACAAGTTTGGGCCTTATCAGGACTCTTAGTTTGTAGTAACTCATAATTTACAGAACCTGAATAGTATTTGCTTGTGTCTTCTCCTTGTAAGTCGCTGGATAAAAGCATCTGCCAAGTAAAGTAAAGTTCTTGTCGCTGTGATTGGGTCCACATGGTATCATCACACTTCCTCCTACATACTTTGGACAGACCAGGTCCTCTGGCATAATCTGTCTTTTCTGTTTTGTGGTAATTTCAGTGAAACTAACAGCTTCAGCATCTATTAGCTCCAATTTAAACACAAGCTGCTTAGTTTCAGTGGCCATTGTTTGTAGTACACCAAAAGACTCATCATTACAGAGTGACACAGAAACATCAGTTGTTCACAACATCAGTCTGGTCTCCTGTGGCTTAAATGGATCATTGATGACTCACTAACTACCTAGTGTGATGTATCCAGCCAAAACATAGTGTTTCAGAAAGCAGCAAGCAGCAGTGTTAATTGCTCCTAAATACTTTGCTAACTTTAACGCCCCTTAAAACTGCCAAAAGGCTAATTTGTGAACTATGCTAAATATTTTTTGCTTGTTAATCTCTTTTGATATGCATAGGTTTAGAATTCTCCTGTAATCTGCGGGTCACATTTGTATGATTGTGAAATACAGACAGAAAAGAGTAGAATGTATTTCCCTCACAGTCCCCTCCCCACTTGAGAGCAGTCTCAACGCTCATGAAGCGCTCCTGTGTGTTTGAAAGCAGCAATGTAAAGCTCTCACTGGCGCTTTGAGGCATAATCATGACACAATTAAGATAATTTCCCAATGACTGCTGGTGGCAAGAAAAGCAATTTTTACGCCTTGTAATCGAGTCTGGCTGTCAGATTAAGATAGCAGGTGATTTGAGGGAAATTGTCTTGGCTAACTCTTTGGAGTGGGATCCAGGTGGCCTCAGGTATCTCTCTGCCCACTGTGGTTGCCTAAAATGTAATGCAGTTGTGAGTCTGAAAATGAAAGAAACATTTGAGTGGTGCATTTGTGTCTCTGGGCATTTGTCATCTTATTACCTGCCTCTGCTGCCATCTACGTCTGTATCTTGTGACTTAAAAGAGTCAAGTAGCCCGTTATCTGTCTCTCTTTTTTTCCTCTGTCTCCTGTTTCTGTGTGTCATACCTCATACTCTGAGTTGTGTGTGTGAAAATCTGGGCAGAATATGTCAGCTTCTTGAGGTTGCCATTTTAGTCAATATTTATATTAGAAATAATTAAGTAATGTGAAATACATTAATTGTGAGTTCAAAATGAACTCCAACAAGGGCTTTACATAAAACATGAAAACCATCAAGACAGAAGGTGAATTAGCTCAAATCTAACAAAAGAAATCAAACAGGTGAATAAATATTACAGTGCAGCTCAAGATACACAAGAAGTACCAACTTGAATTTAATCAGATGCTGTTATGACATTAGAAGTATCCACTTTATTATGCACTGTGTAGATGTAATTAAAAACTACAATATGCAAGTTAAGGTAGCGCTACCATGAGACTTGGAATCAGTCCACTCTGCTCCACCCAGTCCTCTCTCACTGCTCCTCACAGCTCCGCTATCCTCTTCTCAGCTCTTCAGGTAGATGTCATCATGAAATTGCTGTAAATAAGAAGCTACTAAACTTACTAAACAAGCAGAAATAGTTGAAACGGCCTGATTGGTTAAAAGATGTGAGCATTGCATCAAAACTTTTAGAAGCGAATATCTCTGCACTTTTTCCAGGCTGTTATATGGGTTATGGGAGGCTTTGACAGTACTTAAAAAAAATAGAGATTATCTTTGATATGTGCTCAGAGTTAGTCCACCTTTGCAAATTCAGTTGACTGAACACTATTTTTAAAAGCTCATACCACAATTCACAATTCATTTCTCAGGCGAAAAACCAAACCATGAAGAAACTCACGGACCTCAGCAATCAAACAGCCGTTTTTCACATTTTGATATAACCTAGTAGGAAATCACTCATCAGGTATTGATGATAATATTAGTCAAGGCTCTGTTCTGTACAGGTATTCCAGGAAGTCACTGTTATGACACTATCATGTGACAGAGTGAGCCAGGATGAACCAACATCCTCAAACTGAAGCAGCTGAATGGAACTCGGACATCATTCATTTTCACATTTACACTTGTTTTCATGTTGTGACTTTCAAAATTAAATCTGAACAGTGGCTTCCAACCACAAGTTTTCACCCACCAGAACTGTCTGGCTGACCTGACAGCACGCCCCAGTATCACACTGCACATGTTTTAGTGTGCAGATAAACATTAATAATGGCTTTGCTCTGTTTAAGTATTCCAGTTAATCATTGCTGATGAGCTAGCACAGTACCAGGACCCTGGAGCCATCACTGATGTCATTAAGGTTATCTGTGCTTCAGTTCAAAATGTCACATTAAAATGTTCTGGACAGTGAAGAGGCAGTCAGATACAGTTTAAATTCATTCCACTAGATGGCATTGATAGACTTGATTTTGAGAATCAGCCTCCACACTCACTCACTCAGTGTGAACACGTCATATATGTTAAATGAAATGTAACCAGAAGTGTTTAAAGCCCTCGTCTTTTGCTAGTTACTAAACATTGAAAGGAAAATGTGATGTAGTCCTTGAACTTGATTGTTTTGCCTATTTAAAGTCCAGCGTGTTATTCTGGATTAATTCTTTTTCTTTTTCTTTTCAATGTTAGATATATTTTAGTTAGACAAAAGTTAAAATTCTAAAATGATACTAGTGATCAGAGATTGTCCTGCTGAAATACTCAGATGCATCTATAGACTCTGTTTAATGAATGTATTTGTTTTCTACATTCCTGTTTCAATAGATATATCAAACAAATGAGCTGTATGTCTAGCATCATGCAGTAGTGATGATGGTGATATGTTTATGTCCTGTGTTGGAATTCATCAGTGAGGAGTTGAATATTATGACTGTGGTATTCAACTTTCCTGCAGTTGTGACACAGAAAAAAAAGTGCACAAGGGTTTGAGACTCAAATTTACATATTTTATTTCCAAAAAAGGAGTCCATCTGTGTGTCTGTCTAAGTCAATTTGGTTTTTAAGGCCCTGCCAGTAAATGGCACAGACAGACTGTGGAATCCCCCCACGATTGAGACTGGCAGGGCTCAATCAAATGATGAGAGGCGACACATTCATATGAACGTCAATACAATAGTCCCTGACACACCCGCCCAGAAAAGGCTTGGCTATATGAAATTTTGCTGAAGTTAAAGACTTCCATAAAAAAGCATCCAATTTGCCTTCTGATTTGTCCTGCATCGGGGTCTGGCTTGGTCAAGTAGAAAATCAGCAACCACATTTCAGTGCATTCTTGAATCCGTTGACAGGACATGAGTAGCGTATCCTAAGATTTTAGCGAGAGAATGGGTACTCCACACAACCCCAAGTATTTATTTGACTGTTCAGCACTTCTGTCGTTAAATAGAAGAGATGGGGGACAGAAAGGAGATATGTGAACAGGCAGGCTGTAATGGTTGGACTCCACTACCATGACCAGTAGGGGTCACATGTGGCCAGGGAATTAAAGGCCCCTGTGTAGTTCAGGCTAAGATTTATTGCCATTTCCACACATATGATTCACAAACATCGACTGTAAAGTAAAATCAAGATGTATAAACACTACACTTATGCTACAAGTGAGCATTTGTGTATCATTCCATGACAATACAAACCCGCAGTCCATCTGCCACCAGTGTTACTGGACAGTTCACCCAATAAGTTAGTCCGTCCAGCTCATTGGCGGTGCGGGGAATGTTTCTAACTCTATGTCCAGAAGATCTTGGCTGCTATAACTGAGCTTCACAACTCTTTGTTTTTTTTTTCTTCTTTTACAGTTGATGACATGTAATACAACAGAAGCTGTGAAATATTTGGTCCATGAGAGGCCATCATCAAGTGCAACAAAAAGGTCAGCCAGTAACAAAAGTTCAAAATCCCAAATGTGTTATGATTCTTTGTAAAAAAAGATTTGCAGTCTGTCCACCTCATATTTTCATTCTGCCTTTCTATATTGTAATTTTGCTTTTTTACTTCTGTCTGCTCTGTACACAAGATATCTACTGCATTGCTGTGAAGTGACTGGCAAGTCCTAAAAAATGCAAGTAACACCTAAAATTAACACACATTAGATTAAAGGTCCCCATAACACATATAAGGCCATTTAAAAACACTCTACTTTAAATATAACGTGACTGAGGCTTGCCTCAGTTTGTGTTTTCCATTAAAATAGGTTCAGTAAAAAGCATATTTACTCCTCCTTCACCAGAATTTATAAATATGCAAATATGTTTCATTTCATTTTACTGCTAGATCCAAGCTTCAAGGTCCATTCTCAGTTTGTGTGCATTGGTGGTTTCAAATTTCATGTCACACTTTCATATTGGACCATAATTGGCTGCCAAACTTCTTGTGATGTCATAAATTCGTCTTCTGTGTACATGTGTTTAAGGCAAGTGCAGCTCGACATTTCTATTATCTACCAAACTAACAAAATCCTCATGTAATCCCTGTGATGATACTGCACATGGGACGTACCTGTAATTCATGGTTTAACATGGAGAAGTACTAAATTATTAATCTGCAGCATTTTATAGATGCAGCTGTGAACGTGTTTACAGCACAAGAACTTACTTTTTAGGGGTTATCTTCCTACACAGTATTTATTACACTTAATGCCTAACAACTATGTAGAGTGGGGTTTGATTATATTTCCCTCCCATCTTTCCCATCACTGTTTACTGTGTATCATCCAAATAAAGCTGACGTTTTATTGTAGCAACTTGTAAACAGGCTCCAAATCAGAGTCCTGTATCACAAAAACATCCTGGTGCTGACTTGTGTTTTGCCACTGAAACAAAGTGTTAAGAGAAAAAAAAAATCTTCAGGTGAGTTCCTAACTAAAGAGGTGTCAGATAGCACGTGTAGCCTCATGTTCCTGCAAGCTGCAGCCCCCAGCTGCTGCTATCTCTCATTGCTGAGTCTTGTTTTGAAGACCAACTTTACCACAACAAGCTGATGTACAGACGTGATGGCACAGCACTTTGCTGTTTGTTGTTGAGTCTTCAGCTCATATTTCACATGTATTTTTGGCATATATCTTGAATGTATTTCTGTAGATCTAAACATTTTAAACAACTGAAGTTGAAGCTTTCCAGGCAGACATTGGATTTCCTTCGTTTCTGTACAGTTTAAAATCTGTTACCAGATCCTCAGACTTTGAACAGTAAGTTTGATTTATGTCAGTGCTGCAGACTTTTTGTCTTCAGTGTACTATATATAACAGGGAGGGAGGGGGCATCAGGGGGTTGCCAACACCAACGAATGTTGTATTGGGAGTCCAGAACCACTGCTGTAGAGCAAATTGGGGCCTGAACATTGTAAATATATAATGTAGATATATTCAAAATACACATCCCTGCTTCTAGTTTGTTCTGCTAATCAGCAGTTGGTGTCTGCAGTGCATGTTGTAGTGCATATTCCTCATATGCACTAGTAAAGATTGCTAAATAGTAAATAAAGCATGATCCAAACTATTCAAACACCCACTTTGCTGGTGTTTTTTGAGGAACAAATTCTACTTTTTGTCAGGCCTCGTGCAATACTTTGCAGGTAACTCTGAATTTAAACAACTTGGTTAAGAATAAAGCTCAGTAGGGCACCTTTAATTTACTGGGATGTAGTACTGTATTAGATCACCTCAGCTACCATGTGTGTATCATAGCAATTAACACCAGTGCTGTTCATTGCAACCTGGAATGGTGTGTGCCCCCCCTTCCCTGTCTTGCCAAAGGTTCATGGTGGATGGTGATGAAAAATGACTGCAAGAAAGGGGATTTGGTGAGCCGCTTTCGCACAATGACATTGTCTGAACTACAGCCTCCTCGGCGTGCCGTACCTCAGCGACAGCCCTTTAGTATTTCCTGTCAAACAGAGCATTGTTGCTTTTAGTTCACTTTAAGTGTCTAGACAGTGGTTTTCCTGCTCTGTTGGTTCTCTTGGATTGAGGCCAAATCTTCACTCTTGGAGGCGATAAGAGTCTTATCTTGCTGTTAGAGGGGCTAGAGACTGGAGCAGAGCTCAAGTGAGTGTCACTCAGGTGGGAGTGTGGGCACCTTTAAGAGCAGCAGGGATAGTCAGCCAGCTTACACTACTGACAAAGGAATGTACAAACAGCACACCTGCATATTCACTTTGTCTCAGTCCTAGAACATTTATTTGAAATCAGAAGCTGAAACTTTTATAACGTCTCACATTGGACAGCAGACAAGGGCATGTGAAGGTGCCAAGTATACAGATTTGCAAGAATTGCAAGTTATGAACCAAACCAAATAGCTTGTGAACAATGTAAAACAAGGGTTTCCAAAGGAAGCTTTTACTTTCCAGCACCACAATGATAAATTATGAGATTGAGGTCATCTATTGATGTACAATGAATAGTCCACATTCTTCCTGACAAAGGGCAAGAGGGTAATACAACGACTATTCAAACACTTCCCTTTATGCTTGTCTTTGCTGGAGAATGTTTGTTGTGAAAAGTCCAAGGTCCCTCAAGTAAAAATCAATCCGTGGATTGTGCGCTGGTCCTTGTTTGAAGTCCATTGTGGTTATATTCCCCAGCCAGGTAACACAAGAATGCTGCTTTTATTCTCAGCATAGTTGATCCACAATATTGGCAAATGGTCCTTAATTCCTCTCTATGCAAGGTAACTCTTCAGCTTGAAGTAATTCAGACTCTTTTCTTTCCACTCTGAATGGTGGGCTTGTGTTGCAAAATGAAAAGGATTCAATAGATGTGGATGATTTATTCAAGAAAAAAGCATTAACACGTTGGAATGAGAAGCATAACGTTATTCTTTTGCGAAGGACACGTTATTTTCTACAACACAAGGCAAAATCTATGGCTGCTCAATTCATTCTACTCTCACAAAAGAAAGTGAATTGATAAAAGGAAGAGATGGGACGGAAAAAAGTTTGTCTGAATTCATAGATGGGCCAAGTATTGGACTGGTTGCCACAGTGATGCAAATTTCAGAGCTGACACCAACGTGGTCCATTTTTGGGCCATTTGGGTGCACAACATGTACTGCTGTACTGTTTGACCCTGGGATGCACTTGTTATGACTTTATATGAAAATAAATGTTAACTTAAACTTGTTTCCTGAATACAGAATGAAATTAAACTGCACGCTGGACTAATGACACATATTCATCTCAATTTCTCCTCGTCCACGTCTTTAGTTTAAAAAAAAAAAAGAAGTAAGCAAGAAGATAATGAAAAATTGAAAGATTTACTTCACATGATGTCCATAAATGCTACATTGCTGTTTATTTCTGCTGAATGTTAAGCTGTTTTTATTTTTGCCATATGTCTTGTATAATCGCACTGTTTTGATGCTTCAGTTGCTCTGACATTTGATGGTGCAGGCTGTCAGGCCTTGTCTTGGATTAAGGACAGCATCAGGAAGACATATGTCCTTTCTGCTTTTGTATTGGTTGTTTTTTTTTTATCTGGGCAAAATATAATTTTTATCTCACTTCATTCAGAATGACAGTTCTTCAAAATCGCTCCAAACCAAGGGATATTCATTACTTTTTGTAGACCTGCCTGGGTAGCCTGTCAACTTTTCATCTCCCTTCATCTCTCATCTATTTCTCTCTCTCAGAAAGCCCAAGTTTTTTTTCTGGCAATTTTCTTGCTTTACTTTGCTATGACCTTCCTGCTTAAATTGCTTGGCTTGTGTTATTCACAGTTTGAGATTTACAGAGAATAATATTGCACCATAGGGTTTCACACACTCGTAGGTACCCATAACTTGTGACAAAATTTCTGTGACCTGGTTGTCTGTATTTCCTCGGCTTAGGTCGAGGTGATGGGGGCTGTAGTTCTCATCTAGCTCAGTCTGTCACGTGCAGCCAAAACTGCACCAGTAGTTCACAGAAACTGATTCATTCAAAGAACTGCAATGAAAAATAAGACTAATAAAGTATATTTTTTTAAATTTTGGAAGTAAATCAGAGGCAGCAGCAACGAACTGAGTGAGTTTGTGTGCATTTGTTTGTGTTGACTGCATATATTACAGGGAAACAGGAATCAAGGGTCACCATGATGAGCTTTGTTGGAGTTTCAGCGCTTACAAAGGTGGAGTATAATCACAGGCAAAATGGATGATGTGAAAGCCTCTTAACACTTTTTACTTCATTAAAGACATTGAGCGCTTATCTCTTGTCTTGTCACCACAAGACAAAATGTATAAAAAGAGATGTGCACAAGTAGACCTTATTCAAGTTTCTTTCCCTCTATCTTGCAAAGAGGCTTTCACATTGTCACTCTCTCATTTGTGGCACATAATGGTGTCTGGAACTCTCTGTGGTCCATTGTCACCTACAGGACTGGTTGTCCATTTGGAACACCTAAAATACAGGGAGAGCTTTAATCTTTCTTCATTATTTTCCAATTTTGGATAAATGTGCTCATAATACCTCCCTCCTCTTATAAATGAAACTCTTTGACTCTCTCCGTATCCCTCATTTTTTCCCCACCACACTTTTCACCTGCTTTCATCTTTTTACACAGGACATATAAGTAGTCCAAGTGTACAGTCCAAATGTGGAGATAGAAGGATAATTGAGTCGATAAACATTAGGGTCAGGGTGAGACCATTGTTGGAGCTTGTACAGGAAGTGCTTAGTCCAATATCAATACATGTATTACCATGTTTTTGGACTTTTGCAGTAACAGTGGGAATTGACCCAAGAAGAGCTACTTTGCAAAACTGTGGTTGTATGGATAGTTAACAGAACATTTAGGGTCACACTATCACTGGCTGCCTGATATACCATTTTCTGTATAGTGCTGCATCATTTAATACAACTAGCAAGCACCGTGCAATTTATTTTGATATCTGAGATGAAAAATTGAAGAAGTATGACCATTTTAATTTTGCCACACACCACATTTATAATGTGAAATTTTCTATAATTTGCAACATGCTCCATAGAAATAGGCCACATGAAATATCAGTGTGCCTTGATCTGACCCGGGAGATTGTTGCGACTGTGACAGATGTGATTGGTTACAAATGTGCACAGCAGCCAGAATGCTTGGAGCTGTTGACGCTGGTCACCAGCACTTAACAGATGGTTAGAACAGCAGATATGAAGCAGTTAGTGACAATGCCATTGTACGTCGGTTTCACAAAAGTGAAGGTTAAACAGTTGTAGGAAGAAGAAAACCTTAAAGTCTATAGTTCTTGTGATGATGTATTTATACATACTTTATGTTAGCATAAAGAAATGTTAAATGAGTCATTTCAGTCCAAATGATAAATCAGTTTCACTGTTAGATTTCATGGAAAACTACAAACTGCTATTACTATAAATGCAAATACAGTATGTCTTGGTTCAAGTGTAGTGAAACTACATTTTGAAACAAGAATTCATCCCTTGTACCTCTTACAAATAAAAAAGCTGAATTCATAAACAATAAAATCAACACTTGCAGCATGGAGGATGAACTGTGAATGAACGTGTAATTCACATATTTAAAGATTTAACTGACCTACTGGCTGTAACATTTCTTCTTGTACCAGAACAAATTTGCGGTATGGTTGGAATTTCATTCAGAACTAGCAGGAATTGTATGTTTACATGAACGCAGTGTGGTACTAACTATTTCATCTTTAATCTTTGTTGATGCAAGTTCTATAGGCTACTTGCTGCAACTCTTCTGCTTCTTAAATATCCAGCAAATGACAGCTGAATGACCTTATTGACCTTTCTGTGTTTTATATCATAGGCATATTAACTCATTCAATAGCTGTATTGTGACCTGCATCATTGTGGGCACACAACACGGTCTGCAGCTTTGTTTGTATGCCACTAAACGGTTGCTTGTGACCTTGCTCTTTTTTGTCCTAGTTTAGAGGTGCAGGAATGAGTTGCTTTTAAAATTAGTTACTACCTTGTTAATCAACTCAGTTGTTCTTTAAGCAAAAGTCTTTTTTTTGCTGGAACACCCTGATAGCTGAATGGTTACAAGGCATGGCATGTAGTCTGAATGGGGACCTTTGCTGCATGTGGTACCCCTGTCTCATATTTCCTGTGCCTCTTTACTACTGCTACTACTACTGCTACTACTACTACTACTACTACTGCTACTACTACTACTACTACTGCTGCTACTACTACTACTGCTACTACTACTACTGTCAAATAAAGACAAATATACTCCAAAAATATCTTAAAGAAAGAAAAGTAATGTCAGCTGTGCTTCAGCACATCACTTTCTCTTGTTGTCATGGGTGTTTTGGTGGAAATGAAAACAGGA
>JAUBNQ010000020.1:4056623-4070453 GCA_032353495.1 Ctenopoma kingsleyae | reverse complement strand
GTCACTTCAACACAACTTTATGTGTAGTGACACAAAGAGTTACACTCTACATTAATTGTATTTACAGTCTGGATGAGTAGATAAATGCTTCTAGTTAAAACTTCTGAATCCATTCACTATGATATGCAAACTTCACCTTCTGGTTTGGAAAGAAGGTATAAAATGGTACCTACAGAAATGGTAGTGTTCGCAGCACGTTAGCAGAGCATCACTGGCTGCTTTAGTCCTGTGTCTGTGTCTAACGTAGCAGGCGCTTGGGTCTAATACAAAGTGTAGGCCACCTGCATTTGAAAGCACTCAGAGCCCAATAGACAGTCATTGTGGTTATGTGCATAAATGCAGGAAAATAGGCCTGATGTCTGAAAATATGCTTCAGCTTGCCTTTACGCATGTGAGTGACACGTGGGCTGTGTAGACAGCTGGACTGATTAAAGCAGGAGCATGCTGACTGATTGATTGTAGGACAGGCAGATTTTTTTTTATAGGAACTGCTCTGACAGTTTAGGCAAATATCAGCCCCTGGAATATTTTGATGTTGTCCAAGTTTTCTAGTTGTTGCAGCGTACATTTTTGTTAGCTTTCCTTTATAATTACCACTATGATTGCAACAACATTTCAACAGTTTTCTTGCATGTTTGATTTCCCCTTACACACTCTTTCTTTTCTCTGTTTCAACATTTGCATTATTTCTACTTGCCAGTAGATAAAATACATCAAATATGAAACATGCAGTTAACACAGTGTAGATCAGGAGCAGGAATGCTTTGATTAAAATGTTCAACACTGTTACTCTAGGAAATGTGACTGGTGAGTTATGACTACTGGAATTTAAAGGTTCCTAGTGGACTTTTTCTGTAAACAAACAAGTTTATGTTCACATTCACGGTTATCACAAAAATGCATTGTGTGTTTTCTTGAAGCCTGACTTGTTGAAAGCATTTCATATAACATTTGTGGAGCTGTTACAAAAGCTGCATTGTTAACATTTATGTTGACTTTGGTTGGTAGACAGCCAGTGATTGCCAGGAAATTTGACACAGACATTCATGGTCCAGAGAGGTTGAGTCCATGTAGTGCTTTGATCCCCAACTCTTCTGGTTCACATTTTGCAATGTCCTTGGGCAGGCTCTTGTCCACATGTTCACTGTGTCATAGGTACACCATACGTTCATATGCAGCCTTTTCTGCGTTAGATTCAGTGGGAATGTTTGGTGCTAATGCAGAACGTAATCTGGCATTAACATTGGATGATATTAGTGGTCAAGTCAAAAAGTACGTAAAAGACAATTAAATATGCCATTAGAAAGTTAAAACAAAGAGATGGACAAGGTGGGACAGTTGGAAAATTATCTAAAATGTAAGTTTTATAATTGTTTATTTAAACTTTTTAATGGCTTATTTAGTTTTGTTTTCTATATTTGACACCAGGAACGTTTGGATTGACATTTTCTCTTTATGCAGCATGTTTCTTAATTTGCTTGTGTTCTGTCTATTTGCATGTGTTCTTAAGTTGCAGTGTGTTGAACCCTCTGTGCCACCATAGATTACTTCAAAACCTTTGTTTAACTCATGTTTCCCAAAAGAGACGCTACATGTACTGTAATTAGGTAATTATAATTGTATGTGGGCTTTACACAACTCTGTGTAACTCTGTGCCTGTAAAGTTGTATTTATATGTTTTACAAAAGGCAGATAAAATTGGGGATTTTCAGATGTTTTGCTGCCTCGTGGTAAACACCCCATGGCCAACAGCAGGTCCAAGACCTGATGGTGAAGAATCCCAGCTGTAGGCAGCAAAATGCAAAGAGATGCGGAAATTGACGGATATAAATAATGAGTAAACCCAGGCAATCCCTGTTTTGCCTGGTGGAAATCACAGTATTGCTTGCAAGGACCTTGCCATTCAGTGCCAAGGCCTTGGCTTAGATGGTGCACGTTGTGTGTCCTCTACAGAACAGATCGTTTCCTTTTCTCCTGTCACTGCAATTGAGCTATTGCAAAGGCAGAAAAAAGGGAGTAGGAAAAAGGTCAACTGGATGTGAAGCTCCTATTATCAGCAATCTTCCCCTGGCTTCTATAAGCAGCTTGTTTTTCTAAGCTGCAACCTAGCCAAGCATGAAGAGAATATAATTTCAGCCAATCTCCTGCTAGCATGGGTGCACAGAAATCCATTGTAAGGCCAGCAAAATAGTCACAATAGAGTCCCTGGCCTTCCTGATAAAGATCTGCATAGGTAATGCCAGGGCAGCAATGAAGGCAGTTTTCGCTTCCTCAACTCCCTCAGTCTGACCACTTAACCCTGGTAAAGAAAGATGGACAGCGGATATTGTTTATAATTATGAACAGTACAGTACAGTAGGGCTGAAATGATTTGACCAAATAACTTGATTACTAAAAATGTATTGTCTTGAAGCGTATGTAGAAGCTTGCATTTTGCAGCTTGTTTATTTTAAGAGACTATATTTACTGCTGCTGCTGATCAAATCAAAATTGTTTATCAAATTACTTGACTGATCGAAAGAACCATCAATAGAATACTCAGTTAAATCAATAGCTGCAGCCATACAGTACAGTGATCTACCAGCCTCTTCTTTGAGCTTTGTCTGGCAACTTAATGCGGAGGTTTGTTTGCTTCTTAAGTAAACTCTCATGGTTTTTTATTGGCATGAAAAGCAAAAGGCCAGTTAGTTTAGTTTTTCCTGTAGTTGTGCTTCTTCCTCTGTCTCCCTCTCTCTGTACCTTTCTGCAGTTATTCTTGGCCTCAGATCTGTATGTTTCCAGTGTGAAGTTACTGGCCCAACCAACCTGCCCAGTGTTTTGTCTGCTGCTTGTTGTTGCTCTTCTTTTCTTTCTCCTCTTTCATCTCACTTCAGCCGCAGTGGCAGCTGGTGACAAATTTTTCAGGGGGGGCAACTTTTGCCATAAAAGCTAAAATGACCCGTTCAGTGTCTTTTTCTGATACCTGCATATAGCCAGATTAACCAGTAGGTGGAATCAACACAAATTGTTCTCCGTCAGCTACACTTTAGTGTACTGTATTTTTTGGACATCTATATCCTGGAGTTCACAGTCAGTGTTTTAATGAACAAGTATAGCTCTATAATGAATTAACATACCAGTGATCATCAGCAGTGGGATAAAATTTATTGATTCACCCTCAAAGACATGTTGTATGTCTGTGAACATTCATCCAGGTGAAGTTGTTTGAAAGTTGAATCATGGCAACTGGACTCTTACACACATTTCAAGTGCAGCAAATCCACAGTAAAGAACAGCAACAGTGACTTTAGTACAGACAATGCACAATGAACCAGACATTGAACTGCTGGAATACAATAAGTGCAGTGACTAATTACAGTACACCACTGTCCAGTATCACTTGTCAAATATATTAAATTGTATCACCTAAATAACTGCATTACTAGCTAAAAAGTAGAACGTTTCCAGTAGAAAGTATCAAAAACAAATATTTCAGAAAATACAGGAACTAAAATAGAAACTAGATGCAAAAAAAGTAAATACACCTGTGATCAATAACACACAAGATGATGGAAAACCTGAGTGCATACGTTATTAATCTGCACTAATCTATATAGTTGTTAAAACTGCTGATGCTACGCAGATCAGGAAAAAACCCAATGTTGGAATGGGAGAAGTGGTTTGCTGCATAAGCTGATTTCGCCTCCATGTTGTGTTCCCTGATGACTGATTGCATAAAGTCCAAAAGCTCATCCTGTACAGTCTGTGACGGCCCCTAAACATGGTGTTTTTCAGTTTTCAGGTGCTCCTCAAACACTTTGTCCAGCCACGCCACTAAGTCCACAAAAAACTCCAGGGTTGCTGAAGTCCTCACTTTCATCTTTGCCTCTGAAGTTTAATTAAACAAGGCACAAAACTTCACACAGTTTATAAGACGAACCTCATTTGTGATGGCGCATGGCCTGTAGCTCTCATCCAGCTGTGTGTAAATGTTGACCGCATGTCTCTTTGAAGATTCTTGATGTATGTTTAGATTTGCTCTGGGTAGTCATAAGTCTTTAGTTGCCAATTTATCCTGATTACTACAATGACTGAGTGGTATTTTTCATAAAGATTTAATCGAGTTACTGTGAGATGCTCTAACATTAGCCATGTTGACCGTGAACCCATTAGCTTGCTGCTCCTGCTAATTGCAGCACTGCGTTACGTATGAATACGTATGATGAAAGCACGTTAGTGCAAGCCCTCCCAGAACCCATAGAGAAAGCAGTGCAGCGTCAGTAACAGTGACGGCCAACATGTGATGATAATATAATCTTTTGGTGGTGCGTCGCCCGTTCCCCCTTACAGACAAACCGCCCCTGTTCAGCCGGTCGAGGCAGATTGCCGTCCACCCTGATACTGGTTCTGCTGGAGATGTCTTCCATTAAATCGAGATTTACCTCGTCACTGTCTCCTAGTGCTGCTCAAGAGGGATTTGTTGGGTTTTCTGTATAATTCTAAACATTATATGATTCTTACATCCCTACTGTTAAAGTACCACAGCCAGGTGCAGCTGGTTGCAGAGGCTATTTGAATAGACACAATGGTCTACTACACAAGCAGCAATAAAAGGCTGTTTTTGAAAAAAAGACCAGCATCTGTGATAAACTACACATAACATTAATGAAGGAACTTACCAATGACGTTCTCATCCAGCAGCTGTGTTTGAATCCAATCCTGTAAAAGTAACACAGAATCCAGTTTAGCCTACGTGATGTGTCCAATATAAAAAATGTCTGGAGACTCAAAAACTCAAACACGTTTGAACATGTACAGGTTACCAAACTATAAACAGTAAAATGAATAGCACAGCCCTCCTCGTCATTCTTACAGAACTTTCAGTCACCATGGTGTTCAATCAATGACAGGGCCCCACTCTATGGAGAGTAAAGTAAGGTTTGAGAGAGTTTGGCCTCAGCTCGAAGATAGTTTAAATTAACTTCAGCTAGTCAGGCGTGAACCTGAACTTCAAAGGTAGAGCTCACATTATATCAAATGAAGAGAGAGACAGGCCACCTTGTGATTTTAAAACAAAACGCTCTGATCTGGCTGGAACTTGTAATCAATCTCGCAATCAAGACCACAAGAATCTCCATTTGGACCTGTAGTGGGCCCCTTTGGAACAGTGGGCCATGGGCAGCTGCACTGTCTAGGCACCTGCTCGATCTGCTACAGACCACAGCTGATTTATCATGTAGCTGAAAACAGCTACATGATCTGGGCTGATGCTGATGAGAGCTGCGAGGTTGAACCGAAACAGTGACATTACAGCCCCTAAATTAAAGCAATTTCTGACAGATGCTAAATTCTCCATAGAAATGATGGGAACAGCACATAGACAGGCATATGAGCATTGTTACTGAGCAGTTACTATCTTACTATGCAGTTATGATGAGCATTATTATTATTATTATTATTATTATTATTATTATTGCCATATGTTATAAGTAAAATAATAAATTCAAATTCACTTCAAAGGTGTTGCCTAAAAAACAATTAATGAGAAAGACGCCTTGCTACTTTTAGTGGTTTAAGTCCAATGTAAAGCACCCCTTCTGAAGATAACAGTTTCCCACCTTCTCAACTTCAGTCATTATTTCCCAGGGTACATAATCTGCTGCTCTAAAAGTGATGTCTCGGAGTTTCACATTTCCGGCAACAGCAGCAATGGTTTCTCATAACATTTAAATTTATTCCTCATCCTCCAATGCCAGCATGACAAGGACAAGTCATTTTACAATATGTGGTTTATAAATGCACCTTTGCGGTCAATCAAGGCCATGTTAAATTGGCACATTTTTGAACAGAATTTGGTATGACATTGTCCTTAGACAAGAGAATGGCAGATATCTGTACTACTATGAGATAAGCAGTGCTTATTGTTTCACAGGATGAATGGTGTGCTGAGCAGTTGAACTGATCATACCTGGTATAAATGGGATAAAGAGCCCTTGTGCAAACTGATCATGATGACTTCTATCGCTGCTCCCTAACAGCATATTTTCTCAGATTAGCTGTGGAAAGAGGGCCATAATTAAAATGTATCTGACGTTTCCTTGGCCCAGTTGCAACCTGACAATAGAGCAGATGCTCATAGAAAGCTGATCGTTGCAATCGCTGCATTCTTTTCAATGTCAAGGAGTAGCTGATAAACACGCTATGGACCATTTACATTCCTGATAACTAAAATCACAAGGAGGAAAACAAAGCTCACTGCGTGTTTATTGAAGTTTCTTTGAGTGGCCTTATTATAGTCTCACCAAATGAGGATGGTAGAAGTTTGGATCATATCATGAAAAAGCAGTAGTAGAAAAACAGTCCAGCTTTATGTTGAGTTCATGTATGTATTGCGATGCTACATTTTTGTAAACAATTTATCCTGGCTTTTTTTTGTCTATTATAAAATCTGTGTCTAATTTTCTCCAAACAAACTGCATAAATAGGCAACATAAAAAAAACATTTTAGACACTGTCTGAGCAGCTGTGACATCGAACCTGAGGCGCAGACTCCACCTGCTCCTCGTGTGTGCTGCAGCTCTTTGCCCACTTGGCACCTCCACCTGACAAAGTAATTCATTGATCATGCTTGCATGCCATGTGAACACAAAAGGTGAGGCCATGCTAACTTCATCTTCTGAGCGTAGTCATGGTAGACTACCACATTGTGCCTTAAACAATGTACTGCATCTCATAATTGAGTCCAGCACTTTCATCCTTTTTAATTACATAGGCACAAGCTCTAACACCTCACCTGGGACTCAGTGCTTCAGACTTTACTGTTGTCTTCATGTAGCTGCAAGGCTTCACTTCGCCAATAGAATGATGATACTAGTAATTGTTGGTGCATTTAATGACTGTGGGCTCATCCTTCTTTCACTCAGCAGCTAAATTACTCACGCACATAAGCTGCCATTGTATGTACAGTATACAGTACTATAATTGTACAAACTGCCACAAACTAATTTGCTTGATGTTATTGAAATTAAATTGAGGTTTTTCAGGTTCTCAGCTTTTTTAGGTAATGTACTTACTTTTGGCTACCAAGCTGAGTGGAGAACAGGCTAGTTAAGCCTTTCACGTGCATCAAACACAGTTCATGTGAGGTTGTCCTATGCTGTCATGAAACATGAAACTGTGAATGGAAGTTCTCTCCAAATGTAATCATTTATTAATACATATTAATGTCCTGATGCAACTTTTCCAGGCAATAGAAAGCTTTTAATAGGTTGGCAGCAGCAAATGATGAAATATGACAGAAGGTACAATCACAAGAGTTGTTTTCCTGTCAGCAACATTGAATTTCAGGGTTTTAATCCCCCTACTGTGTCTGTGACGGCTACCACTTTATTAATGTCCGAATTGTTGCATGCTATTGCATAGATCACAGAGTAGGCGAAGAAGAACAAACACATTAGCAAATCATGTCTAATTTTTTTTTTTACATGTATTACAGTTACAATCTCAAAAGACTTCACATCAGCCACATTATGACAACAATAAATTAAAATGACACAATTCAACCTGAGAGAGTCTCACTGAAACAGGACAGAATTTCCTGAAAACACTCATTTATATAATTATGCTTTTACCTTTTTTTCTTTCATAAGAAACTGTCATTTATCAAAGCTATTTTTGAGGGGGGAATTAGCAATGGTGAACGAAATCATTCAAACCAAATCATGAAGGAGTTTAATGTTATACTTTAGGCCATGCTTCATGTTACTGGTGAAATTAGAACTGAATTACTGAAAATCTTGAGTATGATAAATTCACCAGAATTTTGACACTGGCACCTTCATGGGAGTTGCCTTTTGTTTTGAGTTTTTTCTCCAAGTATTGTATGGTTTTCGCTAAAATGTGATATGACCATTCGTAACATCCAGAGGATGGCTTGTAATAACTTTGGCTAATACCCTGACATTTCATATAGTGTCATGATCAGGTAAAAAAATTTATCTTAATATTAATTAATATTTTAGTTCATAAACAAATGCACGCAAAACACTTCTCCAAATTATGTCATCTGGAGTGTCTTTTCATCATTAGGAGTTATGTTATCTGGAGGAAGTCTGCATGCTCCATAGTATGAGCAACCAGATGACATCATTTGAAGTGAAATTCTCCTCCAGATATTCAGCTAGTAGCATAGATATAGATATAGATAGACATAGATATTTTAATATAGGGAAGTTGGATGGAAGTTTTATGCCATTCATTTACATGTACTAGAACCATAACTAGACTAGAACCACAGGAAGCAAGCTGAAAATCAGTATCAGTACCACGGCAGTGTAAACAATACCTTAACCATCCAAGAGAATACAAAAATTTAGTTTTTACCCTATTTATTTACATTAGAATGGGCAATGTAAAATATCATACAGGCAACCTGAGCATCATTTCCATATAATTTAATAAAATACCAGTTTTGTTATTTATAGTATAGACTTTGACCACTGATTTATCACAAAGCTAAAGTTAGTGTTTGAAGATAACTCACAGACAAAACACTAAAAAGCTGTTGTGGAATTCCAGCAGCAGGCATGGAGAAGATAAAATTCTCTAGGTCTGTAAAGTATCACTTCCAGCTGTTGTAAAATCCATCAGAGCTGTCCACAGTTAAAACGTTGTATTGTCTGATGCAAAGGTAGCTATAATAGAGGGCTATGATTGTAGCCACAATACAGATTCCATCTTGTCTCTAATCTACCACAAAATCTTAACAGTACCAGGAAGGTGAAGTTGCAGGGTGGAGAGGAATGTTGAGATTACTTTTTCTCAATGATTGGTTGCTTTGAAAAGGATAGAATGCAATTATATTTTACAGTAATATTTGATTGCACTAAATGTTTGAATATTCAGAGGAACATGTCTAACAGTTACACTGAATCACTACCAAAGCTGAAAATGTTACTCTCACAGGAAGCAGTAGGCCGTTTAGCTCATAGCATACCTTAAGTATGGAAAGACATGTTAATATTTTACATTTTTTTGGAATTTTGCAAGGACAAACCAAAGTGAAAACAAGACTAATTTCCTAATATGCACAGGGCTGCTGAACTAAAAGGTAATTATTTGAAAGCCTTATGATGGCAAGTCTTGACCCTTTCTTTAAACGGTAATAAAAGAGGCATGGACGTACAGTATCTGAATATTTCAGAGTTATCTCTGAAGCACTCAAATGGTTTGTCGTTAACCATGCCAGATGTAGCGGTGGTATCTACTTTAACTTCCTTAGTTTTACCGTATAGCAGGGTTCACTGGAAGAGGTCAGTTATGTATCAGCATTGTGAGAAAAATATATATTTTTAAAGAGATAAACTATATTTTCTCCACTTAGTGCAGAAGAAAATGCTATGCACTCACACATCTTGTGCAGCATGAAAAAAAAGCCATATTCTCTCACATTGGCCTGTCTGGGGTAGAAGAATGCTGCTTTGCTTGAGGTAAGGAGAAGCAATGGCCATTTAATTAACCTTTCCTGCCTCAATCTGCTCACAACAATTTTGCCTGTGACTCCCTGTAATAGTTTAATGACCTTGCTGTCAGTAAGACTGAGAAGGACTGAGTGAAGGTATGATTTAATTAAAAGAGTCCATATGTTTAAGACTGTACCTACGGAGATGCAGAAACATTGGGCTTCCTGGGAGTGACGGAACTGACCTTGCTATTGAGTTTGAAAATGACAGCGTGCGACACAGTGTAAATAATTAGACGGGAAAAGCAAAGGAAAAAGCACCCTTTGAATAATGTAGCTCTGTGTTTGTCAGTAGCATTAGGTAGTTTTTGTAATTAGTGTCCAGTAGTGCTGACTTTATCCACAATATGGTGCTAGTGTCCCTTTCAACAAAGACACAGCTTCATATGCAAACCAACTGTATGAAAGAGTGAAAAGGTGTTGTTACAACCAATATGCTTCCTGTGTTTGAGCCCGGATTGTCCACTTCATCCAAGGTGGGCGGTAAATTACAGTGTAAAAGCTGTCCACTTGGTGCAAAATTAGAATCAAATAATACAAGAACTGACAGTGACATTTCATTTTAGAAATGTAACATTGTGTTCAAGAAATGAGAAGCTTTGAGAAATTTTAAACCATAGAAAAACAAGTTGGGTACCAACCGTCCTATCAGGACCTAAATAATATAACAATTCAGAATTTTACTTGATGTCAACTGAGAATCACATAAATTATCTGTAGTTCCCATATAACATTATTGGCATATTTATAATGTATATGTAATTTAGTTAAGACTGGTGATAATAGTGACACATGAACTGATCCTGTTAGCTGCTGATCTAACTTACATTAGCTAACATTAGTGTAGTAGTTTCCCCTACTGACAACAGAAACCTAGATCCCTATTAACAGTGATCACAATATTAATGTGAATGTGAAAGTATACTTGAAGGACTGTGAGCATTTGTATCTGCTAAAGCTAGATGTTGATCAGTGCTTGACTGTGATTTAGCTACAGTCTGGGTTACAAAGCTTAGGAGCAGTTAAAACATGTTAAAACTAAATCACAAATGTACATTTCTTTAATGAGAACATATTAACATACTCCTGCATCAATCACCCCTGCACAGTAGAAACAGGAAACGGGAAAAGCAATAAATGAGCTGAATAAATTAGCTCACTTTTATTGACTGTAGCCAAACATCCAAAATGTTGTTGCAGAAGAAAAGGTTCCTTTAAATGCAGTGCTTTAGACAAGGACTTCTCATTTTGTGGTTCAAATGAGACAGTGGCTCTCTATTCTCCTCCACAGCAGACTCTGCCGGCTCAGAGAATGATGGAAGATTGCTATGGTCACCTGTGACAGCTCAGCTGACTGTCATACACAGTACTGGTCCACTGATGAGAGTGAAATTACTTCATAATAGTAGGGGTGTTCCTGGGTTTATATAACGATATGATAATCCTCTTTTCACACAATGATGATAATGATCATTATTATGGCAGGGGAGTAGGGGGCGAGGAAACTGCTCGGAATGGAGACTTTGCTGCATAATCCTTCTGCCTTGAAAGGTTAAATACGGATTTGAATATTATGATCCCCCACTCTGAAAATGATAGTGCTGTATTTGAAGCAAATGTGCTCATTGTGCACTTTACCTTGCAGAGCAGAATGAGTGGCATACTGTAATACTGAAGACATGCTCGTGGTGCTGTGTTTGTACAATTGGTTAAAAAAAAAAAAGCATTGAAGAATGACCGACTTGAGAAATGCACTGTTAGAGTAGTTGTTCTTATACTTTAATTGAGGTGGTGCTTGCCTAAAGATTAGCAGAGCAGACTTTAGACCACTTGGATCACTAGAGCAGAAAAATGTGGATTGGGAAGTGAATGTGTAATGCTTTTTGCACCTTTAATGTTGCCCTACAGTGCCATCATGTTCCTCTTAACCTTTCACTTAATCCCAGCTGCACTAGTGGAATCAGTACTGCCAACTTAATGATTTTCTGGCTTGACATGACAACTTTTAAGACCCCTTTACAGGCTTTTTTTAAGTAACTAGCAACAAATCTAGTGACTTTATGGGCAGATTTTTACTCCTCTGTGTGGACAGTCACTTAACAGTTCTCAGTTTTAACGCCTGTGGCACAGTCACAGGAGTTGATTGGTCATTCAGTTGACCAATTCAGCAGCCAGAAAGGAAAATAAACAAGCTGTAAATGTGCCTTGCTTACTTGTCTTGGGAGATAGGATCACAAGTACACGTCATTGTTCACACCTTCCCATAAACATGCTGATTTTCCTGTAATGTCTTTGTTGAGGATGCATCAGGATGCAGGAGTGTTCATGCTACAAAAGATGGGTGATCAGATGCGCTGTAGACCACTTTGCCAAGTGGTTTGGGTGATCAGATCACAATGTGTCTTGGTGGTCATTCACACTTGTATTTAGCGCTGTCCAGTTATACAATCTTATCACCAAGACAGATTCTAAACAGTGTTAAAAGGTTGCGTGTGGGCTGGAGCGAGAGACAGGGTGCACCTTGGACAGGTTTCCATAGAGACAGACAACCATTTACATACATACAAACATATATACATATTCACTGTGGTGGAGTCACATTCTACCAGTTATTTGTTCATTCATCATATCCAGTGTTGGACAAGTTACTAGTTAGGCTGTGCAATCAGTTACACTTTACTCATTATTACTTTTAAAAGTTTTTATGATTTTGCCTTTATACACTACAACAGTGGATTTGAAGTAAAACAATCAAGATTCGATTGAAGTGTAGACTGTCAGCATTATTTTAAGAAGTTTCACAAAAATGTGGCATTTACTGTAAACATCATAACATTTAAATGAGGACCTTTTAGTATTTTGATTAAGAAGTTACTGAAAAATATGGTCTGTCAGATGAAGCAACATACAGTACAGATATTATTATCTTACCTTGTCATTAACAGGGTTACCTATAAATAATTGAATAATAGGATGATATTTACTAGTGCTTGTGGTAATGGTTTCCTGTATCAGGTCTCATGGGTGATACACAGGGAACACATAATCAGTGGTTACAATGTTTGCCAAAACATACAGCACATCACTTGTCCCTTGTTTTTGTTTGCCCTCCATTTAAGATATTACTTGCTCTCCCTGTAATCCTTAACCAATGGCTATGGCTCATCTGCTGTGTGTGCTGTGCTGTGAACAAGTATTTGCACCCTTTCCGATTTATTTTTGTATTTTTCACACTTAAATGACTTGACATGACAACTTTTAAATGATTCAGATCATCAAACAAATTTTAATATTACACAAAGATAACCTGAATAAATACAAAAAGTAGTTTTTAAATGATGATTTTATTTATTGGGGTTAAAAAGTTGTCAAAACCTGCCTGGCTCTATGTGAAAAAGTAATTACCCCCTAAAACTGGTTGTGCCACCCTGTGTTTGCAATAACTAACAATGAGTTCCACATTGCTGTGGAATAATATTGTCTCAATCTTCTTTGCTGAATTATTTAAATTCAGCCACATTTGAGAGTTTTTGAGCATGAATGGTCTGTTTAAGGTCATCCCACAGTCTTAGTTGGATTCTAGTCCAGACTTTGACTAGGTCACTCCAAAACCTTAATTCTGATTTGCTGGTGTTTTGATTTTGCCGGACATTCTCCTTCAGGTCGAGTGCAAAATTTATGGTTCCATCAATTATGGCAAGACCAAACTTAGCTTTTCTAAATAAAATGTTAATAAGAATAACTCTGGTTATCTTTGTGTAATATTAAAATTTGTTTGATGGTCTGAAGGATTACATGGAGAGCAAGTAATATCTTAAATGAAGGGCACAAACAAAACATAGGACAAGTGATGTGCTGTAACTGGAAACCATTACCACTATTAAGCACTAGTAAATGGCAGTCTATTTTAGTGTTTGCCCTACCATTATACAAGGGGGGCACCCCGCCCCCCAACAGCACCCCCTCTCCCACCAAGACCGTCAAGTTAATTTTATTTAATTAGATTTTCTGTCCACGCCAGATCAGATTAGAAGTAATTTCAGGTTTCATTTCCTGTATAACAGCTCTGTAAGTTGTCCTTTTATTAAACTAACTAAACAGCCTCATGTTATTTATATTATTCACACGACGGCATCATTTCTGTCTCTACATGGTCATGTTTACATTTCCCGTCTGATCTCTGGTGGTGGTGAACACACAGAGAGTGCGCGACGTAAAATATAAATACTTAAGTGCATTTTCCTTGTTATGTTGTTGTTATGTTTCTAGCATTAAATAACATATTTCTACAGTCTGGAACCTTCCAGCTGTATGTAGAATTATTTCCTGTG
>JAUBNQ010000020.1:4033996-4047977 GCA_032353495.1 Ctenopoma kingsleyae | reverse complement strand
AATATGTGCATGGTATGTAAAAGTTGTGTCATTAAAAGAGTAAAAACCGATAATTTCCGATATTACATTTTAATGCCAATATCGGCCGATATTAATTGTAGGCCGATAATATCGGACATCTCTAGTCCTTCATATATATATGTCTAAATATTTAAATATGAATTGAGAAAATGAGAAAAAGAAAGACCAAAAGCCACCAGGTTCATAAAACTACGGTATCTGTTGTGTAAACTGTGTCCAGTTTACTCTGCTCTTGATAATAAAGTAAATTGAGGGTCAAGAGGCCATTTCAGCAGTCCTCCTTTTAGCATCTGTGTCTTATCGCTCCATCAGAGCCCAAGTGTTTCATTCAAAGTCTGACTAGATAGGCCATGTGTCTGGCTGTTGTTATTGAAATAGACTGGGCTCGTGCTGCCACCCCGGCCTACCCCCCTCTTGCCCCTGCCTATTCTGAACAAGTGTATCTTCAGAAACACGCCAGCGTGTTATGGTAATGACCTGCGTGCTTCTCCCCACATTGTGTTTGTGTGTGTGCTGCGGGGGTGAGGATTTGCCTTTGGGGGTTTATATGGGGTACAAACCCAACAGGATGTACAAGGGCAGGGCATCTTATGACAAAACAAGGCTTGACTTATCCAAAAAAAAAACCCAAAAAAACTATTAAATCTATGTGCATGAACAGAAATTTCTAAATTATTGGATTTATTTAGATCATGGTCGTAATCTACAACTGCACTGAAATATGTCTATAAAACACAAAAATAGTGCCACATAAATTTATAGATTTCTGTTCTCTGATATTTCCACTGTCTCTCTCTCTCTCTCTCTCACTCACACACACATACATATACACACACATAAACCAAACTATTATGTCAGCTAGACTCATGGCATATGTGAGATCTTATTTCCATCATTACAAAAATGCTGGGCACAAACTGACAAGCATAACCTAAGCACTAAATGGAAATCATCCAATATCTGATGCTAACAACAGTCAACAGTAGGTGGAAAAGTGTCGCTTCTTTGACAAGAGAAATCCCTGGCAAATAATCCGCTGGAATGTTGACTGGATGGGTTTAGGAGGAAGAACTACAACCGCGGCTGGGCAGGAAACATTCCTCACACAGTCTGTCCTGCTGTACTGAGGGGGCTACTGTATAATTAAAATAGCAATGAATTCAACCCACAGACAGGAGCCTCTCTAAAAGCCAATTGTGGGGCTAGATAGCGTAAAAATGAATTGTGTGCGAAGGAAAATAAACAGAGAACAATGTCAAAACTCTGTGTTGAAAGAATAGCGATAAGGATCATCTATTTAAACAAACCTAATGCTTGACTGCTTGTTGTGAGCTACATTTCATACATAAAATATGTTCTGTCACTGATATTGCCCCTTATCTAAAGGGAGAGAGGCAGACAAAATTTGCAGCCTGTGTGCAAGCAATGGGCTGTTTGTGGAGAGTGATAGAGGCCCAGAGCTGGAGATGCACGGCAGATAGCATCTGTCTGTCTGTCAGGCGTGCAGGCGGGCTGGAGCGGTGGGGAAACACAGGGAGACAGAGACAGAGGAGGGGGGCAGGAGAATGAGTGGAAGGACCATCAGACCAAAGGGGCCCTGCCTCCTGAGGAAATAGGTGACTCCCAGCACGCTGCCTCCTTCCCACATTATACAAACCCCGTCAAATGCCAGTTCACTTGTAGGATGTTCCCCAGCGGACCGTGACGACAAAGAGAGGAGTGTAAACAATACACAAGCTGCCAGCGCTCCGGTGGGCGGTATGTTAAATGTGGGGAACATAACAGCAACAGGGACTGTAGGTCAGGTTAAGGGAAGTCACGGAGGTTGCGAGGTAAATGTGAAACTATACGGCGGTCTTTAGACCTTTGATCCAATCAGAGCTTTGCCTTTATCGCGCTGACCCCCCCTCATTATGTAACTGACCTTGATGTAAGAGGAGCGCTCGTGATGAATTAGTGTGGTGAACTGAGAATGGACCAGCCCAGCAAAGTCAAGGCTACAGCAGCCAAGGGGCAGATACTGTTAGCTGGTAGGACATTTCACATTACACAAGCACAGAGGTCAGGGGGCCACTGAGCCCTGAATGCAACAAAAAGAGTCCTCTTTTTATTCTCCCTCATTGAGGAAATGATCACAAGCAGCTACAAGTTTGCTTTATTGTTTGATATTTTACATTTATTTTTTAAACAGTACTGTATGTGAGAGGTTAAGGGCGCACACATGCATTAGTATACATGTATAAGTGCTCCCTACCTGGGCTGTGTAAACTAGACCGGATATTTAAACAGGATTATCTGTTGGAATAAGGTCTGAGATGCAAGATGCTCCCGTGCTGAAAAATTCCATTTGTCAGATCACTGGCTTTCATGAATACTTAAGAATGGATGGGGGAAAAAATCAACTGCTGAGTATCTCAGACTAATTACACTTGTAGAACACAGTGAGGCATATGAAAATTAAATATATGCACTTAATTTAAAGAAAGAGGAGCAGTTTAAAGTCAAATATGGCATACATTTGGAGGATTGTAGCTACTCGTGCTAACCACAGAGGTGAATGACGGAGCAGAAGGGATTACCAGGCAGTGTCACGTTGCAGATGACTGACCTGAAGATGAACACTGCTCCACTTCCTTTTAGCTATTTGCGCAGGAATGAGCCTGAGAGCGTATCACAAGTTGATTTGTGAAGTGGAGTGGAAAAACTTACCGGTTATCAATATGCAAACCATTGTGTGAAATCTCTTTTGCCCACTATTGTATCAGAATTGTCCAGTTCATTTGAGGCTGCTGGGAAAATGCACACTTGTTTATTGGATACATTGGCTGAACGGATCAATATTCACCTGCTGTCTCGTAAAAATTCTTTTTCCTCTACAGAACATTGTTTATTAATGTTATGTACCGTTCTTCATGTCCATGCCCAAGCATTAAAACACAGCCCAGCACATGAAAGTTGCTATAGCTGATGCACAAAACATCAGTACACATTGATTAGACCTTGCAATGACATTCATACATTTTACACAAGATGGCTGAAGACCTTAAACTTCAAGGGGAAAAAAAGCTCTTTAAGATTATTAAGATCAGATATGACAGTAATGCAAACAACCACCTTAAAAATCAATGGCATACTTAAGCTCCAGTGAGTAATTATTTCTGTGATTAGTATTGATCAGCAGTGTGCCACTGTCAAGTTTCCATTTTACTGGTGCAGAGACACCTGACACAGAGCTGGAGACGTGTGTGTGTGTGTGTGTGTGTGTGTGTACCAATGCAATTCAGTCATAAAGCATCTGTGGAGGCTTCTTTTTTCTTTGTGGTTTCTTAAATCAGAATATTTAATCCATAGTGAGTCTCACTAAAGTTTACTTCTGTGAACACTCTTTACATAATTATAACATGTTATGTCTATGAACTACTCAACAACCAACCTCAAAGTGTTCTATACACTTAAATACTTATTGTGTGATAAGTGCAAGTAGTAAATTACTGAATGAAGTTTTCACCTCAGAGTAGCTGTATACGCTGCTGAGATCGTTCAGTACTACAAACTTCTACAATACCAATGCTCACACAGACTTGTTGTCCTCAACACTTGTGCCGTACTGCAGCCTGTGCTGAAAAGTCCCTAAGTGACCGTTTGAAAGCATCAGGTTGATTAGAATTGTTTTAGATTTAGGTTTAAATGCATTAATCATCTATAGGTTGTTTCTTCTATCTGTTACTGTGATAGTACAACATACATATGGTATAGCACTAATACAGAATACAGCAAATGAATTATTGGCAGAGCAGTGACCATTTTTCTCCTTTCATTTTCATCAGTTTAAAAAAACAAGATATTATATGTTGACTAGTTTTTTATGTATCTGTTTTCTCCTCTTTGCAGCCCTCATGCTAAGCTAAAATAACCATACAGACAAGAGAGTGGAATCAATCTTCTCAACAAGCAAAAAGATCTAGTCCATATCAAACTAATAATTAGATGATTTTTCTATGAAGTTCTTTGTATTTTAGTTTTTGTGTTAATATTATTTTCCACTATACTTTTTACATTGGTTTTACAATCACACACACACAGACACACACACACACTGTGGCTGTACTAAAAGGAGAAGAGGCCGAGATCAGTAAGACAAGTGAGTGATCTATAGTTTTTCCTGAGACAGATTGTCTGGAAGGTTGCAGAGATTAGTCACATCTGGGGCTTTTAAGAATGCTGCAAATTGTGGCCTTTCTTTAACGCGCCCGATAAGCCATTAAATGAAGGGAGCTGCCTTATCAGCCCGCTGCTACCCATAAATCACAATTGCCTGCTCCCCTCCTGTACCACTGGTGGTTTCTATCTGCATCCTGGGGCTGGCAAAATCCCACCATCACCGCTGCTACCACCACCACATCACACAGTAATCACACTATTTGCCTCCTAATTCACCCTCTACAGACAGTGCATTAGAAGCATTCTTTCATTACGTTCCCCACTCATCTGTTCTCTCTTTCTGTCTGTTCTTCTCTGCCTGTCTTTCCTTGTGTGTATTCACAAGTCTTCAGACGGAGAGGGGGGGGAAATCATTCTTCCTGCGAGTGCTATCAGACTTTAATCCACAGAAAAACACTGACACTTCACCACCAATTCAAATGAATAGGATGTGGAAACAGCCTTTAATGGGATATTGTTCTCCTTTTGTCTCATCCAAACCAAAAGGAAAATAGAATGGATAGCATAAGCTTTAATGAGCTTGTGTAAGTGACTCACATTTAATTATTTCTTTCTTTCTTCCTCAATAATTCTATGGCACTGACAGTGATTTTGTTGTGCTTGCCTGACAGTTTAAATTGCCTGAGCTCAGGAGTGGCTGAAACAGAAATAATAAAACAATCTAACCTCACGAACAAGTCAAAACCAAGACATTCTGTTAGAACTTTTGGTTTCTAATAATAAGTGCACATGATAAACAGATCAGTAAGGCCCTTACACAATCAGGAATATAAAAAAGACAATTTGTGGTTTTGTGGTTGAGCATACTTACTACTGTGAGGTTTGTTTGTACAGTTGTTTCCAAATCAAATGATGAACCTGTTCACGAGCTGCACGTACATGACATTTGATCATCAGCATTATTTATGCCACTAAAGTTGCATAATAATAATAGATACTTAGGCAAAGTCTTGTGGACAGGCCCCTTAAGACGCCATGGGTTCGGGGTTCAGTTTCTTGTCCAGGGACACAGGAATCAGAGGGAACCACGAGTTGAACCACCAACCTTGGGGTTTGTAGACTGCTGCCGACTGCCCTACTAACTGTCGCCCCTTAAGGCTGCCTGTTCCATTTGTGGGAAAGTTTCAGACAGGAGTAAATGTCCATTTTATAGTTCGCAACTTTAACTCTGGAGTGAGAAATCAGTAGAAGCCAAAGCAACTAGTAAATGTTTCAGACGTCTGTCAGTGACGAGTGAACAGAGCAGCTGTACTGTTATGGGAATAAAGAGCTTCTAACTTCAGGCTTTATGAAGTTAGAAGCTAAAAACATTTCTCTGTAGCAAAGCGCTCCATGACTAATATGTGAGGAGGCCAAGGGGATGACAGTCACTGAGATATTAGAGTAGAGAATATTTCAGCTGCAGGAGGTGATGTGTTACACTGCTGGGTGTTGTAGCAGAGGTTGATACTGGACTGAGAGATGAATAAAGACAGCGACCAAGGCTAAGGGAGAGGTGTTTTCTACTTTCCTATATATGTTTCTATGTAATTGTTACCTTTACATTAGATAAAAGGAAAATGACAAAGGTATCTGACAAAGCAAAAAGCAGCTATTACATATACAGAGCTAGTGATGAGATACTTTGTTCGAGGCCTTATTCATCCTTGTAAGAACTGATTATAGATTTTTTAATTTCTTTTAGTAGAACTAATAATAAATTATCTGTTATTTTCTTAATTAATTGTTGCATCGCAGAAAGTTCAAGGAGACGTCTTTAAATAGCTTGTTGTGTATGAATACTTCATAACAAAGATATTCAGTCATGTCCAACACAGAAAAGCATCAAATTCTCTAGAATTCAGAACCAGTGTTTGGAGATGTTTGTCATTTTTTTTTAGAATAATCAGTCAATTAATGGATTAATCAACTTATTGGGTTTACTCTGTTTTGGAATCAAAATAATCTCAATGCTAATCATCCAGAGGTTATCCTAACAAATATACAGTGCACACAAAAATAGGTTTTCAGTGGTGATAAAATAATAGACTTGCATGAAAGCTCTAAAACAGCCCTTTAAAATTCATCCTAATTATTGAGAGACCTTTCCATGGCTGTGCGTGTGCTTATCACAGTGCACCTGTGTGGCAGGTGATAGAGGTGAGAGTGGAGGCAGCCTACATGGCGGCAGCAGGGCTGATGGAGCAGCTAAGCCTGAGCAGGAGTTAACGGCGTAGGCCTGGCCTGTGCTGTGTTGCTGGAGACCTAACTGGAGACAGATTAAGGACTGTGCATTTATCTTTGCTTGTAAATGAGTGACTGGCCAGTGTTGTTACTGCCAGGCCAGGGTATTGGAACAAGAGGCTTAAGATGTTATCAGAGAATGCTGTGCCTGCAGGCACTCTGAAGATTATAAGGCATGGAAAAAGACAGTGGAAAAAGTGTTGACAAACAACCAGGGGTTATTAAACATTAATTATATGCTAAGCTAACTCTCTCTCTGACCCATCAACACAAAGCTTATGAGACCTTTGGGGTTCAGCGTCCCTTTATCAAGGTCAAAAGTCATCAGTTCAGTTTGATTGGCTTGGAGCTTCATGTGCTACATAGACAATAAGTATCAAGGCCCTTTGCTTGTCTTCCTCTGTTTACAAATGATAAAAGTCTACAAATGATTTTGTGATCTCTTTGATACAGTCAAAATCTTGACATAGATACACTATATAATATGATGATGGAGTAAAAACAATTTGGCAGGATTGCCCTGTGTGCCAGTTCTCTGTAGACAGTCTTAACAGTCAAGCAGGTCCTGTTCCTCTGAAGCACAATGACATACGGATCATTACTCATTGATTGTTGAGGTGTTTAGTTTGAATGTTGGTTGAATTTTTATGTTTGCTATTGTTTTTGGACGGGTGGTTAATAAGTCATTAACTAATGCTATAAATTAGTTCTTTAATTCGCTGAGTAATATAGACTCCTCTAGTGAAACATTTAATGTCTGAGCATCTGGGCTAAATCCATATATTATTAGTTTACTTACTAACTTACTGATTTTAGCTGCTTACTTGTTGGACAGTTTAAAAAAAACAAAAAAACTTGACTATTAGTGAGTATTAGTCATATCGTGTTACAATCTTCCTCGCAGTACATTTAGTTCTGCTGGTGCTTTAAACAACTAAAATAAGGTATGAGATGCAAAAATGTTTTATTATTACAAGAGCATTTGTTAAACTAAGTATCAAGTACTGGAAAACATGCCCGCACTGCCTCATAAAACATCTGCTTTCCCAGCCCGTTCTCATTCCCGTATCTGACGCCATGGGAAAACAACGGTATTTGGTGGTAATGAAAATGGGTTGGCATTCCGCACTGTGACAAATTATTTTATTTAATCCACCAGGAACATCACTACAGGCTTGTAGTAATTTTGTCTCTGATTTTAATACAGTTTCTACTCATTCCACCATCTGTTATTATGGCACAGCATATTTTATTTAAATTTAAGCATTTGGGACAAACTGTAAAATACAGTAGAGAGGCTATAAAGAGCTTTCATGTCCTCAGTGATGGTCTTAGCGGCTTGACATGATCGGGCTATACAGTATATAAACATGAATGTGATATATAATGATTCACTGATGTAAAAATGTTGCATGTAGCACTGTGAGTCTCAAATTAGGGGACTTAAGACTTAACATTTCAAAATTAATCAGACTTGCAGCTCTACTTTAATTCATATGTCTGTGACTCATGACTCACTTTGGGCTCGACAGCAGCTATGACACCTTGACACCTGTTCTGACAATCTGTCTTTGCCTGGCAGATAGATAAAAGTAATGTTTTTCAGTTTCACATCTACTCTGAACCAAAGCCACCAGCAGCCATTGAGACTACAGTGTGAATGGAGATTACCTCCTGAAATCTCCTGTATCCCTTCTAGACACCACCCAGCTGCAGAGACACTTGGTAAATTGGTATTTGGAAGACATGCTTCTGAAGATAATTAGCTTTACTTTCAAGGATTACACTGCTGACAACAAAACAAGAACTGCAGGCAGGAATGCTACAACCTCCAACTTTGTACCATGCAAGATTTCATAAAGAAAGGTTAGATCAAAGGGCTAGTTACTTGGTAAGGATAGACTAAATACCTAAATAATGAATGTGCACTGGTCCTGACACAACACATATCAACAAATTGGCAATAATAAATGTTGAAAGCATTTTGTAAAAACAGTAATTACAGGGTTCTGAAGCATGTGCTTTACCTACAAGACATAAAAGATCTAAATCTTTGTCAACCACTATTTCAAGTAGCAGTACAAGCCCTAGTCATTATACATGATATTGCCTATAAATGGCATTATCCTCTCAATTTGCATTTAAACGCTGTAATGTTAGACACCCTTAAATGTCAGGTGATAACTGGACCCTGTAGTGGATGTCAGGCCATACCATGACAGTGAATGAAAAAATATTAGTCAGATTTCTGCCACAACACACCCAGGTGACCCTCAAAAGTTGAAACTGTTTGGACGATAGGGGTCCCGTTACGACACAGAATCCCACAAAAAGACTATTACACCTGTGGTCAAGCATGGAGGTTTCAGTGAAATGTTGTGGGGATGCTGTGCTGCTTATCTAAGTTGTATCTGCTTATAGGCTAAGCTCCTGTGGTTGCCCCCACTGGCTTGAGTGACAGTTTCATTTGAATGCTCCAACCTGCTCAGTGCTCCAGCCATTATCCATCCACTAGTAGGTTCTGGTTTTGTCAGAAAATTACCACTCTTTGATCTGGTGCACCTTTAAAACATTGTTAAATTCTATTCTCAGCAAGGAGCAGATACTTGGCAGTGTAATCCAGCCTAACATCTGCATTATACAGTGAAAGTCTGAGCTCTAGTGACTGACCTACCTGATTGCTTTGTGCCAGACTCACTGGTTTCACTGGTTAAAAATATAAAATTTAATGTTGAACGTTGTAATGTTGACCTGCCCAGGGTGTACCCCGCCTCTCACCTGATGACAGCTGGGATAGGCTCCAGCACCCCCCCACGACCCTTACAAGGACAAGCGGTTAAGAAAATGGATGGATGTTGTAATGTTTGAATATTGTGTATAGGTATATATCATGTATATTACCTAAATGTACCTTATGGATCATTTTGAGATGAAGTGTCACAAAATAATTATTAAAAGGTATCAAAACCAAAAATAATAATAGTGCTTTGTTGTAGGGAGTCTCTATGACTTGTGATATGACTTAAAAGCAAACAACAGAATACCAAACATATAATGTTCTCTCTACAAGCAGATTTTGAAGATGTGAAGAGGAGTGTGTATCCTGTGTTGGTGTTTCAGCACTGGGCTTCTATCATGACACCAGCCGACCTACAACTGTAAGCAAGGACTTGGAGAGTGAGGATGCAAAAGATGAAAGAAGCAACAGATGCAAAACCCCACGTTATTAGGCATTCTGAGCATGATTATGTTTGCCCTTCTCCCTGTGCCCTTGTCAATGCACTGTACTTCAAATAATCCTGCAGTGCACTGCGGATTGTGTGTTACTTGTTAACTGTACTTCTACTACTACTTCAAAAAGGTTACAAACTCTTGGAATGTAAGGCAGTGGTGCAGCCCGCTTTTGAATAGCTTTGCTGATACTGTAAGGTTTTCAGATTTTCATTACAGGTTGCAGGATAGCAGGAGAACATAGGTGTTAAATGTCATGTTTTGGTGCTAGCCCCTCAGAGCCAGAGAGCAAGGACTTGTTCATACACTGTGAGGTGTCACACAGGGAGGAATCTGAAATAAAGGATGGAGGCAGACAAGTCTCCTGCTCTCGCTGCAGTTTCAATAGATAATGTAGCGCAGCCACAAGACACATCCTGTCTTTAGTAAGGGCCATAGCTGTGATAAGTGTACTGGGCAGGTCACTTGTTTAAGAATTGTGTCAAGTTTTGTATTAAATTATACAATACTTTATACAGAAACACAGAAAATAACTAAATTGTCCATAAAAAAGACAATAGATCTCTAGGTCTAATACAAGACTGATTGATTTTCCTTTTTTTCTATTACAGTACGTATGATTGGAGCTTGTAGTTATCTCGAGCTTCTTGCAAAAGAAGTGTCTTCTAACAATCCCATGGTTTTTCTTACCTTTGTCTTATGTACATTTATTTATTTTTGACCTATTTTAATAATAGTAATAATGATAATAATGACATACTTTATTGATCCCCTTAAGGAAATTGTTGTTTGTACAGCTGCAGTAGTTGACAGCTCTATTGTGGAGCTTAGGTGTCTTGTCTTGTCCAAGTACACCTCAACATGTTGCCTGGAGGAACCGGAAACCACTCACCCTGGGGTTTGTAGACGGCTGCTCTATCCACTGAGCTACTTGCTGATGTAGAGAATCCTCTGACTTTTATCAAATGCAGCAGCAGCAGATCCCAGTTTTCACTGACATTCATGGTTCCCAGATGATCTACTGTGTATACCGTATACTTATCATACTATACTTACAGTACATCTTTGATGACCTTGACTTTTCTTCTGGTGTCGGCTCTGAGAAGTCTTGGTTGAACTTAAATTCTTTCCAATACTTAAAGAAACAGACATGGTCAGCAAGATAAACACTATAGGTGTTCGACATCAGCATGTTAGCATAGAGCCACCAAAGGCTGGTGTCTGGTCCCTCTGATAATAGTGATGTGGCAGTGGGTGGTGTAATGTATGCCACCAGTGCTACTTCCCACATATATATTTATCCTCATACCCACATTCATTCACATTTTTTGATGTTTATTCATTGTTCAATAGAAACGCATCAATAGATGACACATTCATGACATGTAAGTGTTAAATGTGAACATGATTACAGCCAAGACTGTAAACAAATAGGTCATGTGGAAAGTACCGCAGATTTCCCAATGGTGCTAGTACTAGTAAGTTGGAGTTGGTTGTTTTTGTGTGGAAATATCAATAATATTTTGTTTTTATTCTATCTTAAATAGTAGCATCATTGAGTCCTTCAATCCAGTGTTATTTATGGTCACAAACAGTGTGTTTGTGAACTTTCTTTTAGAGAGGACTTTGGAGAAGAATAATTTCTTAGTGACAGATGTCAAGTCTACAGTGTACAGTACAGTACTTATAATATACTTGAGGATTTCCTGCTACAGTAATACTATAACATCCAGAAATGAGTCATTGTGCACAAATGGTGCTGATAGTTCTCTACTGCCATAAGAAGATGTCTAAATTAAAGACTTAAACGTCTAACGGAGTTGTTTAGAATGTGGTAATGGATTGTGGATCTGAATATTTCCAACTTTATACTCCCCCAGTTTTGGACTGATTCACATGTATGTGACTAAATCAAGATCATACACTAACACAGTACAGACTGTACTCAAGGCAATGCCCACTGACTGTGTTATCACAGTGTTGAATACATTGATGATGACTGATGATGACATCTGAAAATGAAATAACAAAATCTAATTGTTAAACCTGATGTTTTCTCAACTTTATTTTGATATACCTGTAGGTAAAGGTAACTAGAAATACATTGACCTGAATACTCCCATTTACATCTGGCATTAGTTTGAAATCTGTAACTGGATATCAGGTCACTATCTAACAGAGGTGTTCCCAAGAAAGACAAGTGGTGAAGGTGCCAGCGCCCTGAAAGCAACTTCAAAGTGTATGTGAGTGTCAGAACTCAACCATGGAGTGATGGAAAACGGAGGACTGGTCTAATAAATTACATTTCATTTACATCATGTGTGGGAAGAGATGGCACCAGGATGCACTACAGGAAACTCATGGAGATCACACCTCGAAACGTACGGCACTCAAAGGATATGCTGCTCAGGTCTTGGTGCCAGATACTAAAGGACACCTATGGGTCTTATTTGAGTGTATGACCGTTCTGACTAACTTTGGATACGGAGATCTGATCTAATCAAAATGCAAGTAGAACTATACGTAGATGTTAACACTACTGGGTGTAAATGAAAATGCCCAGGGATCAGATGTCATTATTCAGGTCATGCATCCAGATTAGGATCTTGTTTGTTACTGGGGTGTATCTAATTCCTTCAGGCCAAAAGAGGCTGGTTATCACAATGTTAACACCAGGTGCAAATGGGCCACCCCATTCACGTCAGTGAAGTTAGACACTTACAGTATCTGTATAATACAGTAGAGTTCAACAGCAGCACAAGCTGTAGCCTCGGTAGCTTCAGCACATAATAGGTTTGGATGAGGATTTATTGCAGGACTGTTGAATTGCTTGAGTTCTAGTTTGGGCTGCCTAATAAACTGCCAGTTGAGTATATCACTGATATATTTCCAGGATCTTCCCAAATTAGACTTGTAATTTCATAATGTTACTGAAATGAGAAGGTGATGCTTCATCTCAGGTACATGACGAAGAGCTTTTTTGTCTTTGACATAACATGATGAATAAGCTATATTTTCTCGACATTAGGTTAATTACTGTAATTTGTAACAAACAGAATTCAGCAGGGTCTAAGGCAGATTCTGCATCCGGTAAAGTCTTCACTACGCTTGAATAAGGTCTCACCGCCATAGCCTACAGATCATTTATCTGACATGTTTTTATGTTGTGGGTAATCAGTGCTGAGGTTTAATGTAAAAAGCTTACTGATACTGATAATGTTTCAACATTTCACCATTTGACATTTGACAGGAGTTAATTACTTGTGTTCAGAAGAACAGTGGTAGTTTCCATAATGATGACTTTTAATTCTATTAATAAATCTCCAAATCGGGACAAATCACATAACATACCATAGCTAAGTGAACTGTAAAGGTCAGATCATGTTGTAAAGTTTTTTGCTTTGCTCTCCTCAGAATCCAGAATTCAGCCCAGCCTTCAGCAACACTCAGTGGCACTTTCCTCACCTCCCTTTTTCCCTCAAAGCAACATGAAACAAACCAGAGAGCAAGCAATTTTATTGTTCAGTGGTATCTTTAATTGTGATGAAAAAGGATTATGTAGATTTCTGTAAGCCTCCCTGACAAGACATATTTCAAAGTGAATAGGCCATAGAACAGGAATATGTGTCAGTGGTGGAGGCTTAGTGGAACGTCTTCTCAATAATAGGGTAATCCTGGAGTCTAGGGACCCCTCATTTACCCTCTCAGCCGAGAGACGATGTGCACTGGTCTCCAATTATCGCCCATGGTCTCTTTAAAGACAATGGTAAGGACTCAGACTGTGTGACTAAATGTCATAAGGATATTGGATATTGCTTCTTACAGTAATAGCACTTGTATGTAACAGCTTTACCAGTACAAAAACAAGCAGAATCGTAAATTTAATTCATAAAAAACAAAGACGAGAACACAGCCCTAGTGTGAAGTTTCCGTTGTTTTACATTAACTTGGCTACACATTTATCCAAATTGACTAATAAATGAATTCAGCCTCAGATGGCTCAAAAACTGTAAGTGCATCTGTTCCCACAGTCATCATTAGTTAGATTTTTTATTTTTGCTTATGCTGACATATTAATTGGAATCTTGCCAACAGACCAGATTCTGAAATAGAGCTTTCTAACATTGCTACTAACCAAACATCAGTTTCTTTTTGTAATTTGAACCTTTTCCACCCATTGATTTTGGGATTTGTACAGTTTATTGCGCAAGAACAACTACTTTTGATCTACCCATTTCATAATTTCTTTACTAGATATTCAGTAAATGAATAAGACAGTGATATT
>JAUBNQ010000020.1:4000780-4033896 GCA_032353495.1 Ctenopoma kingsleyae | reverse complement strand
TCTTACAAGACTGACAGTTTACAAACTATTAAACCATTAACTGTTTTTGTATCACATCAAGAAATGTCCATACGTTTTGCGATATAAGATAATTGATCACAGCATTAAACAAAGCAGGAACCTGAGTTAAAATAAAGTGAGGACTGACTTTTGCATGTCTGTGGGAGTAGACTGCTTCTGTCTTCTCCAGTCTAACTTGGCTGAAACAAAGAGTGTGGAATAACGGATGAAAAGAGCTATGATTTTCTGTAAAGGATAAACAAAGACTAAGACTAATTGCTGCTGGAGGTCAGCATTTCAAATGTATATTCAAAGCACTGGGTGTTGCCGTAAATTTATAGCAGTCACAGTTGTTTAATAATCTGAATAGGCAATTTTGCAGTGGATCTGTAGAGAAAGGGGACATGAAAAGTTGTGAAGAATTGATCATGGACCCTCAGAGTGAGTGAGATAAAACTGACCATGAAATCTGGAGCTTGGAATTAAATTGGTCGGAAAAAGAGGAGGGGAGGTGGGTAATCACCAAAACACAAGTGTCTTTGTGAAAATGCCAAGGTTAATTTGCACATCAGTTAAATGCATAATTAAATAGTAGAAGATCTGCTTGGACAAAGGAAACCCTAATAAGGAGAAATGTAGTAAATAGCTCAGATGGTTAAAGTGATTTGTGCTCAGCCTGGTATTTTTCTCTCAAGGCCTGTGGCTACATCAACATCCATGAAGAGCACGTAGATTCATCAGGAGCAGTTTCAGTGCTTGTGTTCATTTTTGTGCACAGTGCATATGTATTTTCAATATGTACTGTATGTATGTATGTATTATTTTGTGTATTTTAATTGAAGACAGTGACATTTCTGTTTTAGTATCAGTATCATGATGATCAAAGGACAGGGGGAGACGACAGGTTGTATTTGACAATCAGTCACCACATAATCTATCACTGTATGGCACTGAATATTGGATAAAAAGCAATTAAATTTATTTTTGTTCAACCTTGTCTGCTAGGAATGATCTAGCAGTACATTATATACCTTTAGTTCCTCCAGCATTAATAAAGTAAATACAGGACAATCACCAAAGTCACCGTCTGTTTCTAAACACAGTACAAACATTTATTTCCTAAACCCAACTACACAGAGGAGACTGGATGTGAATCCCAGGCCTGATCACCTGCCATTCACATAGTACAGTATGTGGTACTTGATTTATTCAGAATAGAAATAAAAATAAGGCCTGCAACAGGCGGTGATCGATCACCACCATCATCGATGATATGTCTGGACATGATTACGATGTTAATGATCTTCCTTAGAAAATGCCATGAAGCCACAAATCCACCCTCTGTAAACCTGCTGATACACAAGTAGCTTTTCTTTTATAGCATTTCTGTTCATTTTGAAATGTCGACTGCCATTATGATTACCACTTGATCCTGAGGATTGGGAGTAGACTGTGGGGAAGTAAGGTTTTGGACTAAAATAACTTTTTTGTATTGTGTTTTCAGGTGCCCAAGTGACAAGAATACCAACCATAAAAATGAATTAACATAGCAATTAGGAGGATCAAGAAGATCAAGCCTCAATACTTAAAATACTGATTTAAATAGTCAAAGATCCTGCAGGTTCCTGAACCATAATTCTCCAACGCGGATCATCTTACTTCCCCTAAGAAATGTTTTGTGTAATCTTGTTTTCTCAGTAATAAGCTAAATATCACATAAAGTGAAAATATTGTGTTTTGTTGTACCTTTCAGTGATTCACTGGTTTCCATTTATGTTGATACAGTAATAAAAGCAACTTGTAGAAACTTGAAACTTCCTCGAGATGTTTGATCAGTCACAGTGAATAGCACAGCTTTTATTTTTGCCAAGGTTACATTACTGTTTTGAAAACTCTTCTTTGCTGGTGTATTCAGGGACTTTTGAGAAGATAAAAATGCATTTAATCAATTAAAAAAATCTATGACATACTTTGGAAAAAATCCACAGCATTTTGCCAGTGCCCTTTGCAGTGATTGTTGAATCATCACATTGTAGTGATGAATCAAAGTCTGCATGTGTGCAGCTTCAGCGATGCCTCACACTGAGGCATAAAGGACGAATGCATATTCGCTGCGTCGACTGTCATGTGTTGTATTGCACACGACTAACTGACTGTTATAGACGTCTTTAGATCTTTAGATTTTCTTTGTATTCGTGTTGTTTTTCACATACGTGCTGGTGTGATTCTTTTCTGGTTGTGGTTCTTTCCTTTCCTTTTGAGAGCAGAGAGCAGCTGTAACAAGGCATAGCAATTTCCCTTTAGGACTAATAAAGTTTGGATGTGTGGAACGTGCTCATGTATGCTCGCTCAACTGTAGCATGACTAGTGTGGGTACGGATTCATAAGAGCTAATAATGAATGAAATGAATCAATGTTAATAATTTTTATAGTATCTGAACGTTCTTCCCATGCTTCACTTCAAACTTTTTCAATTTGCAAGTGCTTTTTCTACCTGTCACGATGATAAATAATATACAATTATAAAACCCTGGCTTCCTCCCACAGTTTGAAGACATACATGTTAAGTTAATTGGTGACTCTAAATGAAAGTGAATGTGAGTATGAATGTTCGTCTCTATATTTCGGCCCTGTGATAGACTGGCGATCTGTCCTGGTTGTACCTCGCCTCTCGCCAATAGGTTCCAGCAACCCTACGAACCTTAAGAGGACAAGCGGTTTGGATTATGGATGGAAAATTATGAAGTTATATTTGTATCTTTACCTTAAAGAGGGCACTTTGATAGATTGGCTATATATGGTCTAATAGTGTGTTCAAGTTTTCCTTTCAGTTGCCATTTAGTGTGAACACCCTACAGCAACATGGCAAGGTAGGCTGTGTGTAGCCTGCGGGTAGCCATGTACCTTCTCTGATAACACACAGATTTAACAGTCACTTCACTTCATCTGACAGGACACTGCTTGGTTAAAAGTGGCACTAAAATGGCTCCATATTTGGCTCAGAGCTTTATATACAATAAGAATTCCCCTTTTATTCAATCAAGCTGGACGCACAGAACTTACAGCTACAGAGTATCTAACTTACACAGAATGATTTCACCCAAGTAACGCTCGTTCGTGCTGCAGCTATATGAGTCGTCTGTGAATTATTGAAACTGCAGTAGCAGCAGTCTGCCCTGCTCCGTTGGGGCAGAGTCAGAGATGGATGATATGAACCAACTTATCCAAGATTGCTAGATTCAGAAGTGGGTGTTTGATTGAGAATAAATTCAAGCTTCTTAAATAAATATGAGACATCATCTACATCAAAGTCACTTCCATGACTCTGTCACTTGAAAGAGTCTGGTTAGGACCAGGGTGCAATCCATTGCCCGGGGAGGCCCTTTGTGCATCATGGTAATAGAGAACAAAAAAGGCCAAAACCTTATGCTATTAAAATAGATTCACCAAAACCAATTGTAGTATATTAGCTTGGAAATGACATGGAGGAACTGACGAGGGTTTTCAGTGGCAGATGGAGTTTCCCCACACCATGAAATTTGTATACTTCCAACTAAGAAAACAATTCTTGCTGGTACGTTGAGCAGCCTTCCTGTTTTCACAGAGAAAGTGACACTGGGAGAGTGAGAGAGTGTGAAGCCTCTTTAATTGCCTTCGGTCACCCACAACGTTGAACCGGAGCGCCACGCAGCTTAGCAAAGCAACCGGGCAGAGGGCCTGATAGATATTTTATCGCCCAAGTTAACGGTTAATGAATTCCCAAAGTGAAATCTGTCACTTCAAAAATAAAGAGGAAGGCAAATTAAAGGGAGATAGAGAGAGACAGGGGAAGAAAGGAACTGGAGAGGGTGACACAGTTTTAAAATGCCCTATCTTTTGGCCATCCCCGGTTTTTCAATGGAATAAAGAAAACTCAGCCTCTTTCTTCTCTTCTTTTCTTCCCCCATTTCTTTTTTCTCCCTCCCAACCTCCTATCTCTCACTCCGTTTTTCTCTAAAAAAAATTCTCATGAATGATTTATATGTGTCTTGTTATCAGCAACGATTTCTATAGACCCCAACGCATTCACCAAGACATTTGTGGCGTAATTGTTAATTTTAATGCCATAATGGCTTCAGATGGGAGCTCTGATTAGACATTTATTACACAATTAAATGAAACATACTCAAGAATCACAAAAGGCTTCCGTAATTATTTCAGGCCATTAATAAAATGGGCATTAAATTATATTGGACACAAAAGAGACGTGAAATAGATTTCCATTAGAGCAATAGAGGCAGAGAGGGGTAATAGATCCTGCCTGAATTCACTCTGAAATTAATTGTTACCCAGCCTATTTCCACACACAGTGGAATAAATGAATGAGAAAAGAGAGGAAGAGAAGAACGAGTTGGTGGCCGAGCAAGTGAGGGGAGGGGGTTACATTAAGAGCCTGTGATAAAAAAACCCCTTTTGTTTGACGTACTACAATGGACCCTCAATTCAAGAGAGAGGGAGAGAGTCAGACCAATTTCAATCTCACTCCACCCCTCCAGAGTTCTGAGTCAAGGTTATATTCGCTTTTCAAGTTTTGTTTGCTTTTGGAAAGCTATCACAGATCTACCTGTGAATGCACCGATCCAAATGTGACAATAATAATTTATTAGGAAGTAATGTGCGGGTCAGTACGAGAGCCAAAGACAACTGCTGTTTAAGAAAATGAGGAATAAACGCTTTTGACAGGAAATCAATCTTTTCTTTGATTAATAAATGACCTGCCTCGACCATAGCCGACTCTTTGACACCAGGTCACCTTCCACCCGTAACATGATGGAGGTCGAGCTCAATAGACTCATAAATAGCTGTGATTCTATCAAAAGCTTGATCCGAGAGAGAAAGGTCAGCATTTTATTAAACTATAGTAGAACAGTCAGTGAAGATACACATTTGTAGAGGTTTTCTTTCATATTAGTGAATTATGATGATTAAATGTGGTTGGTTTGGTAGATTTGGTTGCTGCAGTATATAAAAGACATAAATCTAAATGTATTTAGGCATTTGCATGATACTCTTTTGCTATTTTGTAATATACCTTAAATACAATGTAAACTCAAGAACACAAGCACTTACAATAGAAAAAAATACATTTATTTTTCCCATCTCTGAACAGAAAGATTACGACTCATTTAAAACACATCAAAGTCCAACATATGGCAAAGACTTTCTGAACCCATTTGCAGTGGGAACTCGAAATTGAACCGTCTTTTGAACTAGCGGTCTCTAGAGATCTTCTGTAAAAGTGTAAAAGAAATGGAAACTGATATCTCACAAGGCTAGAACAGATCATTCAACAAAAATTAATTAATCATTCACTGATGCAGATTTGTAGAATTGTATTTCTTCTTTCCTTCACTCTGTCTGGCTTCAAAAGCTTTAACATTCTCCTACTGTCTCTGTTTCATTATGTTATGTTTGAGTCGTCGCTGTTATTGATTTTACAGTACCTACAGTAGAGCTTACATTTCACAAGAGGCTGTTTGACTCAGGATGCAAAAGCCTGTAAACAAAACAGAGAGAAAAGTACAAGAGGAGGTTGATTGATATGTATAATTCTGAGTCAGTCAAGAGCAGTGCTGTGAAATGTTGATTTTCAATTTCAGTTTTGAATGTGTCACCTGATTCATGGGAGCTTTGCACCACACCTTGAGGTTCAGATCTCAGACTCAGTAGAGGCAATGGTAGACCTACAATGAGAGATTCAAAAAAGGAAGATAGATAAATAGAAAGCTGTTCACTGTGCTTACAGGATGATTATAGATTGTTTCTGTATCTAGCTGTATTGGAATGGATGTTAATTTCCGGTAAATGCCACTTTTGTTTACCCTGAGTATCTACTGTACACTATAACTACCAAATCTGTTGTGTGTATTTGCTCAAAAGTATTTTTCCAGTAATTAACAAGGACTCACAGAGCCTCAGTGTCAATGCTGGTAACGCTCTCCAACAGATAAATCACGTCTACTGATGAGATATGGTTTCAGGGTATAATCAGAGGTAATGAGTGAATGTAAGTGCATCATAAGTGTTATTGTGAATATTTTACTTAAAACGTTGTAAAACAACTTTTATTTTATTAAACGTTTCCCCAGTGTGTATATTAACATTAGGTCTCATCTTCTTGTTAGCCATGATGATATTTACACCAACAAATATAACATCAAGCTATGTGTGCCATTAACAAAGTGGAACTTCCTCAAAATCAGGTGTTAAATATTTAAGTAAAATAGTTAAATCCATGACTAAAAGCAAACATTTCTCTGCAGGGCTTATCGTGTAATGAAGGTTTTGACAGAGTTGTGTTATTCATGTTAGCAAGAATGTCATCATCCCTTCAGGGTGAGGCCTTTTTTTCTCAGTGTCAACTGTGGGTGGTTCTCAAAGAGTTTCATGTGTGTTACCTCCAAACTGACTGTGCCAGAGTTGAAGAACGACTGATAGGGACTGTGCTTGTGACTATGTAAGAAACGTCTTTTGGCCAACATGTCATTCATGTAGGTCTTAAATGTCCGTAGCTTTCATTTTTTTGAGGGTACGAAGAAGAAGGGCAGAGGTATGATTTTTGGCAAAGTAATGATAGGAACCCCTCTCCCTGATAGTTATTTCGTGGAAGCAGTTGAATGTCCATTGTTAGCACATTCACTCAAACTGGAAAGTCTCAAATTTTCACATGCATGCACCATGTTCGCAGACAGGCCACAGTTAATATGTAGTTGCGTGTGCGCAAAGGTTTGCGTAGTCTGTTACGTTCTTGCATGTAGCTGCCCTTCCTTGATCTTCATGTTGTCTTCCAGGGAGACTATAAAATATTGACTTTATTATGGCCTAGGGACGTTGTGTACCACCTTCTCACACAGGCTGATTTTGTAGTTTGTTTGTTTTTTTTTTAGCATGTATGAGATGACAAGAAGGAAGGCACATTAGTTGTACTTCTGGACCTCAACAGACTGCATTCAAATGAACTAGTAGGGGGCGACAGGTACAATGCTATTAAAGATCATTATATTTGCTGCCTGCCTTTGAGGGTCTCTCTGTACTAGTGCAGACAGAGCAAAGTCACATACAATACTTGATTTGATCCATCTTATGCTGCCCTCAAAAATCATTAACCAGTTTGGCAACAGTAGAAAAATGTTGAATCCACAGCTACTCTAACAGGAGACACTGCAGGGTCTGTCATACCCAGTGCCCGTCGCTGGACCTTCACTGGGCTGTTTGTTAAGGCTGTATCATCACAGATATCCCTGATTGAATTGGAATAACCATCTGCATAATGTGTGCTTGAGTTTGTCGACTAACTCAGCGTGTCAACTTATTGAGTCAGTAAGACAGCTGAATGCGTTAGACACAGAAAGTAATGCTACTGTCCCAGATAACGGTCCAGCAAGTACCAGAAACAGTGTTTAGTTCCCAGATGTTCAACTGTCTATCTTTACAGCAGCACAATCAAGTGTTAGCAAGACACTTACACGTGAAAGGCATGAAAGCATGTTTGACATTAGTCCAATACAATACAAATAGCAATAATTACAATACAATTATTATATAAGATACATCTATGTGTCACTGCTTTTTGCATATTTTATTATTTTATCCTAAATTTACATTTTGTTATTATTTAACAGCAGTTCAGATTCTCATTTGTGCTCTTTAAATTTTATCTGGTGAGTCACAGTCTCATGTGAAAGGCTGAAATCCCCCTGCAAGGAAGGCCAGCTCTAAATGAGTTTTTTCTCTCTTAATGAAGGTCAGGAGAGAGTCACATCTTTCCTTTTGTGATAATTTATCCCTATCTCCTCTTATCTCTGTTTTGCCCCTTTAATCCTAATTGTATTGTATAATTGTGTGATGTGGACCTGGTGGTTGTTGAAGTATTGCCCCTATCCTTTTATTTTTACCTGATGCTTTGAACTTTTAATTTGTTTCTGCTCTGCCCTGTACTACCCAGTCTTGCAGAATAAAGAGAGAGCAGCTTAAGTTCAGTCGTTTTGAATTGTATTCAAGTCCATTTTTACTATCTTAGAACCATAAAGATATGGTATACTGTAAATGTATATTTGATGTAATAAAAACCCATGTTGGCCGTCACTATCAATGAAGTGTACTTGGTAATGGATAATGTATAAATATCTCCAGTATTATATGCAGAATTTGAGTTTTTTCATAATCAGCATTATGATCAGTAATTTAAGTACCTTTCTTGTTCTTTTAACATCTTATGTTTCCTTTATTCTGGATGTCAGTATAACATATTCTAAATGCAGTGTTAGATATTAAAGCATACTGAGACCCATGCTGATATTAAAGTAAATTTTGACAATATTAAACTTTGTTTATTATAATTTATGTTACCAATTATTTATTGCTAACCTATTACTAGATTTTATATTCAAATATTATATTTAGTGACCGTGGTTCACCGTGGATGAGGAAGCTCAAAAACATTCTGCTGAGAAAACAAAAGTTAGGAAAGTTGTAGACCAGGTTGTCTCGGTTTCCAGTTTTTCATTTTTACAGAGCACCATCACTAAATAGGATGGAAATACAATAAAAGGCATTGAAATGTCAACCCTGGCTTTTAAGAGTTTTGAGGGAGGACGCAAGTGTGCAGTAAAGAAAACCACTTACCGCTTCAGCACCATGGACAGTTACGGTAGGGGAGCTTACCTCAGTGCTCTCCACGGGAGCCCAAGTTGGCTAATAGGCTCTGTGTGTGTCAGGCCGCTCCCCATTCACTTTTTAAGGCGAGATGGATGGACATGTGTCCTTAGATAATCCTTAGTGTGTGTGTGTGTCTGTCTGTCTGTGATTTGAATTTGTTGTTTATTGCACAAATAATTTAAAGTTATAACTTAAAAATTAACTTTCACCGCTCCTTTATGGTTGACCCGGTGCTTACAATTTTAATTATTTTCTAAATCAAATAAATCGAATATAGATCATAGATACATGGCATATTCTTATTTTTCTGTTTATAATTTTCTGTGTATTGTATGTTGTGACTGTTTAATCTATTCACTTTTCAAAATTACCAAACTTTCGGAAGGGAAAAAACTTTTTACGTGATGACACACACCCATATGTAACATTACAAGAATTTAACATACGCTGTATTTAAAGGTTTTTTATCTCAGACAATGATAAATGTCAAACGCACTGACTGCTGTATATGAGTGAAACTAAAAAGAAACAACCGGTGGAAACAATGATTCCAGTCCCTGACTCATCTAAATCTATTGCATTTCTCATTATCCCGTTGAAATTGTCGAGGGAACTTTCTGGCGTGCGTTTATGAGACAATCGGTTTTTGAATAACGAGCGTAGCTGACTTCTCCCTCGCGAATAAGAGGCTCAGCCCCTAAAATAATTTCCTGTTATCTAATTCATTGATCTCTAAATGAAGCCTAAGCTGGGATGGGTATATAGCAGCCTAAACGCTATGTCAAATTACATATGCTGCTCAGTGAAAGATAGCATAACACAATTTAAAACTTCAAAAAAAAAAATGCAGCGAAATGTACGAGCCAAACATGCAATATACTACCTCGTCGTTGCAGATGAACATCACAATGCGCCGACTGACTAGATTTGAGGAGCGTTCTCATTTTGCAGGCATCCGAGCGGCGCTTGTAGCCACTGAAAAAAGTCGGGGGCGTTTTTTTAGCTGTGGGCTACATTGTTCTCTGGGTCAGGATGAGGAAGATTTTTTTTTCCCGAAAAGGGATTTTTTTAAACGATAATTTCAGGGTATGTAAAGAAACATATGATGGAAATCTTCTTGTTACAAGCTGCCGACTGACGCATGCGTGAGCGAGGAGACAGGGTGCGGAGAGAGAGCGTGAGAAAGACGCACAGATGGTGCCGAAATATGAGATCTCACATCCATTAAAATAAAGCCCACCTGAGTACAAAATTACTAAGACAATATTTTCTGTTGAATAAAATAATAACCCTACACTTATACAAATGCAGTTATTTTCTTTACCACAATTATATTCTTACACGCACTTATTCATTTATGTTATTTGTGTGTCATACTATCATATCAAGGCTATTAGTATGTCAGTTAGATGTGGTAACACACACACACACACGCAAAATCTTTGAAGTTGCATGTGCAGTGTATTTGTGTGATACACACACACACACACACACACACACACACACACGCTTGTGCGCACAAAGGTGAGATAATTGCAATAGGATGTGGTCTGCAACATCCGCATGTGGGGACGTGCTCGTGCGCGCGCACGTCTATGCAGCTATAAGACGAGTATAAATAAGCGGTATATAACCGGGAGAAACTAGAAACGACCTCCTATCACGTCGTTTTGACCGTGAGAAAAAATAAAGAAAAAGAAAGCAGCTGTCCGCGTTTCGTTTAATAATCACAGCTGAAGGAATCATATATTACACACATTAGCCCGAGGACAGGCAGTGGTCCTCGTTGAAATTTGCATTTTAAAACCATCAGTCTGCGCCTCGCTAAAACCACACTGTCAAATTAATGTGAGCTAATGCAACACTTATAGACTGACTGTGACAGTTTTCCACACATTTATAGTTATTGTGATGCGTTTAGGGGTTTGTGACTCTCCATAGGGTTTAACGTAGGTTAATGCAGGCACGGGCCTAAACTGTGCGCGCGTGTGTTTGTAAGGGGCTCGAGCGTCTTTGTTTGGCGGGACTTTTCTCTTTTTTTTGCCAAAGAAATACTAGTTTCTACTAACCGTGGCGTCGTTTAGAGTATTTTTTTTTTTTTTAAAGAACTACAGCTCCAAAACTTGACATTTTTAGCTCAGCTACTTCTCCCTCCTCCTACAGCACCTGGGGCACAGGGGTTAGACTCCCGCCGAAGTGTCCTAGAGCAAGACACCAAAGCCCCGGCAGGTGAGGAACAGCCATGTTGTGTTGTTGATATGCAAGTGACGCATGGAGGAAAAAAAATCATTCCATTATTCTTTTTATTCTCTATAACAGTCTGTTATACCGTCCTACTTTTTAAATGTAAAAACAAACGCAAATAACTGAGTTAAAGTCCGTCTGTATGTGTCAAAGTGCTGCGCCACATTTCGTGTAAAGCTGTGTAATAAATTGTCTGCACCGTATAGTCACCTCTCTGGATTGAAGTCAGGATTTAAGCAGAAAGGAGGTTGAAGGTCCGTGTTTGTTGCGATTCATTACATTAAATGTAGTGGGGGGGCTGAGTATTACCCCCTACACACACACACACACACACACACACACCCCTCTTTCCTTATTTTGTCTTCTGCTACCACCCGCTCTTTGTTTATGTTGTAATGTACATATATTTTTTTGGTGAAGGTATTATAATAGCCGGTCTCCGTGCTGATTGGGCGCTCAGGTTGGTGAGTGAACGCCCTGCAGATTATGTCAGATTGCGTGCAGAAACCAAACCAGCCCAGCCTTTGAACTTCACCGCTTTTGGCTCGTATTCACGCTCTTCCGCTCATTTCCAAGCCAGGTGCTTGACGACAAACCTCAGAGAGAGAGAGAGAGAGAGAGCGAGAGAGAGAGGCAGAGAGAGAGTGAGTGACAGAAAAAATAACACCGAACACTTTTACGACTCCTGCAAACTGAGTGCGGAACATTGCATTCACCTTTGTGGATTTTTTTTTACATGTATGCATCTCGCATGTATTTTTTTTCCTGTATTTTCTACCGCAGGTCTGAAAGAGAGTTGTAACTGGACTTAAACGAACGCGCATCAGGGAAAAGCAAACCGGGCGCTGGATTTTTATTTGATGTTATTTTTCTTTCGGTCTTTTCCAGACTCAGAACATCCCAGACGTGGCATGACTGGTATCTGGCATCTAGACAGGTGAATAGTTTCCCTTTCTTACGATAAGAACTTTTCCTCGTTATTAACATTGGGGATAAAAGTACACTTTTTAAAGATGTCAAAGCCTGCTGATCATATCAAGAGACCCATGAACGCGTTCATGGTTTGGTCTCGGGGCCAGAGGAGGAAAATGGCACAGGAGAATCCCAAAATGCACAACTCGGAGATCAGCAAAAGACTGGGAGCCGAGTGGAAGCTGCTCTCAGAGGCTGAGAAGAGACCTTACATTGACGAGGCCAAGAGGCTGCGGGCTCAGCACATGAAGGAACACCCCGACTACAAGTACAGACCCAGGCGCAAACCTAAAAACCTGCTCAAGAAGGACAGGTACGTTTTCCCTTTGCCTTACCTCGGGGACACCGATCACTTGAAGGGACTTCCCGTGTCGGCCGCGGACTCTCTTTTGGGCTCCTCGGAGAAAGCCAGAGCGTTTCTGCCGCCGACGTCCGCTCCCTACTCCTTCCTCGACCCGAGTCAGTTCAGCTCCAGCGCCATCCAGAAGATGACAGAGATGCCCCACACGTTGAGCACCAGCACTTTGCCGTACGCGTCCTCGTTGGGATACCAGAACGGCGCGTTCGGCACCCTTGGGTGCCCCAGTCAGCACACCCACACCCACCCGTCGCCCACAAATCCGGGCTACGTCGTCCCGTGTAACTGCACAGCCTGGTCAGCGTCAAGTTTACAGCCCCCGGTGGCCTACATACTTTTTCCAGGTATGACCAAGACTGGGATAGACCCATATTCATCCGCACACGCCACTGCCATGTAACCTTCAAGACTCTTTTCCTCTTTTTAATTCACTTGAATACTGAAATGCATGTAAATATATTATGGACAAGGCGCCCCATTAAAAGGCATGAACAGTGTTAACTGTCTTGGACTTGTTATGGCAAAAAAAGAGAAAAAAACAAACAAACTTTTGCAGAAATCCAACAAGTTTGTGACCTGAGCAGAGGAGCTGGGATTTGGTGTAAAGGACGGTGCCCTGTGAACTGTAAGAAATGTAAATGTTATAACGTTTATGGCAGCCAGAAAAGGAGGCCTTTAACTTTATTTATTGTGTACATTTCAATGCTGATATGCTGATTTGTGTTGATTATTGGTAGGCTACTCTTTCATTTTGAAAAATTTGGCTTGCACAGTAAGCATTCTTATTTCCTGTATAGGCCTAAGTAGTCTACATTTTGGCACTCGTAATTTTATGATGTTCTGGATAGGGTCCAAATTTAGAACCTATAGGCTGGATTATATACGGGTTATATTGTTTATATTTATCACAAAACTGGCACATAATCTAGACGGTCTATTTAAGATGACAAAAAGACAAACTCACTTACATCCAAATGTTTCAGTTTGCATTTTATCTGTCGTTCAGTGCTGATAGTCACACGCGTCATTTCTAATTTTATTTTTTATTTTATTTAATTTTTTTGTTTGTTTGTTTTTGAGGATAACCTCTATTTGAATTCAAGGAGTTATATGTGTATTTTCTATCTAAGATGGTAATTTAAAACCTGTCATGTTATGGAAAGGATAATGTATCTAGAAGGTTGATACCTCCTGCTCTTTGTTCAATTGCTGAGCAAAGACATTTCGAATAAAGACAATCTGTCTTCAACGATATCAATTTCCTGTATTTGTAGGCTATTAGCTGCTCGAGATAACAAAGATAATGTAAGACTGCGCACGTGCTTTGGTGACGTTACAACTGGCGGAATAAAGGCCAAATAAAAAAAAATTGAATTGATAAATAAAAAACAGAGAAAAAAAATCTAAAATACATTTTAGTAAAGGTTTAAAATGGAAACAATTAAATAAAAATGATTGCACACGTAAAACAATTCTGATTTTATTGTCTTATATCAAGCACTAGACTCAACTTGACCCCAAACTAATCAATAGTGTTGATCGGTTCCAGACTCGCTTTGCAGTAGAACGACATCAGAATCGATCCTTTCTCCCGCGTGTGGATTTTTAAGCTCTTAAACTCCTCCACTCTTTATCAACAAGCCTTGATTATACCCTGCGTTTGGCTCCTCTTCCTCTATGTTTCTGACTTACACGTGAAGCAGGTTTCAGGCATGTTCCGCGGTGCAGGACACTGAAGATGTTTTTCTACGACACTGGGATGAACCGGTTGTGATCGTTTGATGTTTGACAGTTCAGGAGAGGCCTCCCTGGAGGGATTCCGCCCGTCCGACTCGTCTGACTGCTTAATCACCTCAAGGAGGGAGCCTCCTGTTTAATTATAGGTTTAACAAATGGAACAAACTGAATATGATTTGTGTGTGTGTGTGTGTGTGTGTAACTGGCTGGCTGGGAAGCAGACCTCTGCTAGTCCACGTTACAGTGCGGTTTGTGTGATTTCCAAAAAAGAAAACTGCAGTAAAAAAAAGTCTCCCCGTCATCCACACGTGTTTAAACCTGTGCAGACGTGTTAATGACGGCTCTCATTCTCATTAGCACACAGCAGCCTGCACACCTCCAAACATTATCAACTGCAGGCTTTTTTTCTCTTTCCCGTCCTCCTCTCTGGTTAATAATGGGGAGCAGGATTTGCAGATCGCATAGTACAGACTCATATTAGACGACTGCGGTGTTAATTAAAAAAAAAAAAAAGAATTTTATTCCACATCCAAATTGTTTACTTATCTGCCAGGAACATGTGCTAAGAGAAGTTAAGATTCACGATTCTGCACTATTGCCCAAGGTGCAATTCAATCCTGGTGGAGGAGGAGGTGGTGGTGGGGCAGATTTTTATGACAGACTTAGTCCTTATCTAGAGCTGTAAATTAGGGTGATACTTCATTGAACCGAATGTGAAGTTTTTACATCAAACCCCTAAAGCATCCTAATTCAACTTTCAAATCAGACAATTATAATTACTTTCAGGAGTGGCTGCAGACGTGGATATATAGATATATACATGATTTTTTTTTTTCATGATGAAAATGAGGAGAGACCTCTTTATATGTAGGACTGCTTTTGTTTCATGTTTTCTACAGTTTATTAAAGCAGGTTTAACTTTAATTCACTCGCTACCTGTAATTATCCAACTTAGTCACGGACATTGATTGTGGTTACAACGCCCTGAAATAAATAACCCTGACGATAAACGACATCTGAGAGGTATAATGGGAGGGAAATTATGATCTGAAATTATAGGGTGATGGTGGGGGGGGGGGGGGGGGGGTATGGTTTTAAATCTCTCTTTAACACCCCCCTTACTACTACCACCACCACCACCCCTTGACGTTTTTATTGGAGCACAACAGAGAGAATTCAATCTGCCTTATCTCTCCAGGACTCCCCTTTTTTCCAGCGCGGGATCAGAGAAAAAGGAGAGGATAATTGTTCTTTATTTTATTTAATTTAACGCGACAGCCGGCGCTTTCAGGTCATTTATATGCTTCATTTAGTGATAAAAGTCAATGAGGAGGGGAGGGGGGGGCGCCGTGGAAAAGCAGGCGCTTCTACTCCACGACACTTAAAAGTGCCACAAAATGTACAACAAATGAAACACAAATGTCGGAGGGAGGCAGGGGGGGAGGCGTTTTTTTTAATTAAAAGCCAAAGGGTCATTTACAGTATTGTCTTTTAACGTTACCCTGAAATCATGTGCAGCAAATGGAATTTGATAAGTGTCTGTTGAGGATGTTTTTAGATTTCGGCGCACGAATTTCTCATTTCCTAAATCAAAAGGGGGGGAAAGTACCCTGAAGGAGGTAAAACATCTATAATTGATGATGATGATGATGATGATGATGATGGTGTCATTGTTGTTGCTTCTCCTGATGATACAGAATAAGGAACAATTATGTGCCAAATGCAGGCTCGCTTATCAAAGATTCATTCATTCTGCTTCGTGTCAATGCGAGATTTGACACAATATATAGAGAAACTGTTTTTAATTTTTTTTTTGGTGGGGAGTGAGGGATAAAAACTGATCTCATTTCAGCATATTAAATATTGTCTCCGAAAGACCAAAAAAAAAAAAAAAAAAAAATCATCACTGGCTAAATCCTAGTCTATCTAAAATTGAATCAGGGATACCATTTTGACGGGGAGAAAAAGTAAAACCGTACAGTTGTGTTGTTTGAAGACGCGGGGGCTTGAATTTGGGGGTCCCTGAATTCTCATTTGAAAGAAATGAAATCGTGAACGAGCTGATAAAGAAAAAAGGGAACGGATGAGCTGAGAGAAAAGGAATCATGCTACGGTTGTTTAATGTGCTGTGCCAGTCGAGAAAGTGATTTACACCAAGACTTGATACACCCCCTCTCCTCACCCCTCCCCGATAGATAGAAAGACATTGCATATGTGTGTGTGTTTATTTATCGACTCACACACACTCATGTATATGTGTCCAGTTCTCTGGAGTTCATCGGATACAGGCAGGAACAGCATCGGTGGGATACAGACATAATATAACACGCTTCACCTCGAACCCGCATCCTGCATCCACCAGCTTCATTTCCAGCACCGGACAGTGTGGGCAAAACAAAAAGTCCCCTCTCCATTTCTTTTCTGAACAATAAACAATGATCTCAGCCTCGGTCTGAACTCGTTAATTGAACGTGGCAGCCTCCCTGCAGCTTTTCAGGCCTCGACACCCACACAGCCTGATGTGTGGTGCTGATGCTGATATCAGAACAACTAATGAAGGAACCTTATTATTATCTTCATGTGGCGAGTTACAAATTACTAATAAGCTAAAAGCCTACCTAAATTAATCACACCTCTTATTCATCTTCTTCCACGCTGAAAATAACATTTTAATGTAATGCTGCCTTTTAAAAACTGTTTATATTTTGTATGCAGGCAGACATTTCATTTGAGATGTGAAACGTAATTTGAACATTTCTGCCCCGACATGTCCTCAGGCTCAGAGCTCAAAGCAAAACACAAGTACTTTGATTTTTACTTTGTTATTTTTTCATCATTTTATTGGTAAAAAAAAATCGACATTTTGCCTAAAAACGTATTTTTTCTTATCAGATCCTCAGTGAATAGCACTGTTGTGAGTTTAATGTCAGCTGGAGTTTTTGGATAAAAGAGAAGCCACGTGGGGCCCTCATCAACTCAGAGCAGTTACAAAAAAATCATAAAAAAGTATTTCTATCCTATGACTCCTTGAATTAAGAAACATCTCCACACATTGCAAATGTAGATATTTCATGTGCAGTGGCACCAAAGAGTGATTTTATTTCTCAAACTCCTGATTTAGAGTAATTTTTAGGTAAAAAAACTCAATAATTTTGTGCCAAATTATATATTTTGCTGTTTCTTCTCTTAACTATAGTGATACCTTAGATTTATTTTGAGATTCTCTGGGGAGGGGTCCCGACCCAAAGGCTGGAAACCAGTGTCAAACTAGCCAACTCACACAGTTGGGCTCTATTAACATTTTCCCACCCGTGCAAATAAGCTGCCTCATTATGCAGCCCTGCTTTTCACTTGTATTTGACTTTTTTTAAAAACTATAAAACAGTATTAAATCCACAGAAGCTGCTGATTCAGAGCTGCTGAGCTTCTGATCTCACACACACACACACAGTGAAGTGACCAAACACTCAGAGGCCACTTATCAGTCTGCTTGACTTTCTCATGCATGTTTATTATTACGCGTGTCCTGCTTGCTCACACGCCTTCTATACATTAAAATGTATCATGATTTACAGTAGGCATGGGCGTGTGAGACGTCACAGGATGTGCTGTGTATGTATGTATATGTGTGATTCATTTCATATGTTGGGGACTTTGAGTTATTGTGTCTGTGTTGCTCATGCACTCTCTGAATTTACATGCAGCATAAACTTTCCATACATCAGATCGTGTGGATGAACGAGCACATTAATACTCAAGATGATTTTTTTAATCAGGCTTTTTTTAAACAAGCATAAGAGGTCTAAAAGAAATACTACATATTGCTCAGTGTGTCCCTGAGGTCATAAAATCACTATAGTTAATGTGTTTTTTAACTAATTATTGTCTGAATTTAAGTTTAGGTTCTACATTTCTAATGAGCTTCCGTGTCTATTTGCTGCACATGTGCACATACTGAGTAGATCTTGAGTTGTACATGATCTTCATTTTCATGATAAAGACATTTCTACTTTGTGAGAAGCTAATGATGACAAACTGGTCCAGGACACAAACTGAGATGAAGTGTGTCCATTAAAGGAACACTGAAATATACTGTAGATGAGCTCAAATCAAAGCAGAACTAAAGTATTCAACATTTCATTACAACTCACCATTATATCTGTATCCACATTTTCATAAATAAAGCAACTTTTCTCAGAATATTTTTGCACTGATTTATTTTCTTCGTTAAAATTATCTGATGATTTTTGGGATATTTTACGTATTACTTATTTACTTACAAATGTGATTACCTGATACCCAAGCAGGTCAGGTCACACACTGTGGTAACAGTGGTGCTTCTATAATCATCAGGAATCCTATTGAGCCTCTGCACAGTGTGAGCTCATGTGCTTCCATGACTTTCTTTAATCACAGGCTAGTTCTTTAACGAAACAACCTTGACAAAACACACTTAAGGTCGGCTCATACCAGAGGACACTTCCTGTTCAGAATCAAACACAACATGATGGTGGGATGAAAGCTGACCGAATCAATATGGATATAATTAGATCCGCTGAGATACAAACTAGTAAATTCCGCTATTTACTGCACATGTACAGTTTGGCCATAGAAGTTCCTACACACACACACTTTCATTGTACTGGTTTGTATTTGACTCATTCATTGAGGACATCAAGGACATGGCCTCAGTGACATTTCTGTGCATTCTGGGGGTGTTAATAACATTAAGAAGGATTAGCATATTCTATGATTGCACACATATTATTCATGTTGAATTTTTTATGGCTGATTCTAGTATTCTTAGAATAAAAATGCCTTAAAATATTATTGTTAGATGAAATAAAATAAAAGGAAATTTGTTTTCACTCTAACACTATGACAGGAACTATAGTTCAGTTCAGTGAGATCAATGAATAAAGGAGTCATTATTGTGTAAATACTCTAAAACTACAATATAAATTAAAGGTTGGTTGACGGCTTGTCAAAATGTGGTGGGTAGAATTCTGTGGGGGGAAAATTTGAACTCTGTGTATCTAAAATCTTGAATACTGCCCCGACATTGTGTCCACGTCATAAAATAAATGTCAGCATGTTTGAAAAAATTTCATTCATATACAAAGAAGGCAAACAGATGAAACAAACCTTCTAATATCAAGTTGTTAAACACCCATTTCAAGGGTAGAAGCAGACGCACACACACATGCCACACACAGAAGTACCTGGCTGATTTAGTGCCTTCAGCGACTCAGGTTGAGGGCAGTACTGGCAGTCCAAGCCAATGGAATCCCTTGGTAAAGAGGATGCTAATCGTAGCTTCTTGTGCCTGAGCATGTCTTCCTGGGCCAAATGAGATTAGAGGGAGTGGGATATGGCGAAGCGACGTGCGTGGGGTTCTGGAGGTGAAAGGTAAAGGCACTTATCAGGAGGGTTCCCCTCGGGGTCCTCGACGGCTGACTCAATCAAAACCCTGCACGCACTTCTCACTGGATTAGACTAATCAGGCAGGAGCAGGGGATGTATAGACCACTTATCTGAAAAAAAAACATTGGGCTCTCTTTCCCTTTGAAAAGACCCTACAGAAATATTTGTTAATTTTATTTATTACAGGATGCTTGTCAATGTGGCAATCTTCCATGGAATCATTAAAAAAGGGCTCTTCCACTCACTGAAGGCACGCACTGTTTACATGCTGCAAAGATAGAGGAGCCTTTGATGTTCCAAATTCCCCCCGTTCACTCATTGTCGTTATTATTTATCTATTTACTCTTAGATTTTTTTCTTAATTTATTTTCACCATTTGAATTTCTCATGCCACAACAGATCATATTGATGGAAGGTAACAAAGACCCTGAAAGGTATATGAATATTTATTACCGGGACAACTTCAGAGCCACACAGGCCGTTAGCAGTTAAAGGAATAGTGAGAAGATAACAGCAATTTTCACACTTATGATTACCTTCAAATTAATCTCTATTTCTTGAAGGGATGTGGGACAGTTGACTAGTCCGTCTTACATTTCTCGATTAAAAAAGTTATTTAATCCAAGTTTCAGCGACTTGCTTTACAAAATAATCCAAAACAATACTACATTTCTATGGGAGCACATGTAAAAATAATAAAATAAATACTGAGGATAAAAATCTCAAGCTTTTTACAATAAGCAAGACTATTATTGAAGTTAAAACATTTAATTGAAGTTGAAAATCTATTATTTGAAGACTATGTAACTTCTGAAAGAGGAAATAACACATTTTCATCTTATATATAAAAAATGTAATTACTAGGAAATAAAAAAAAAGTTGTTAAATTCAGTACAAACACATGGTTTGTGACTACAGCCTTTCTCGGTCTGGTTTAGCCAATAGCTAATGGCTACCAGCTAATTTTTGGCAACTTTAGATGCTGCTATGTCCTTTACACAGCAGTAATTAACAATATGCAAATACTAACTTAGATTAGTAAAAACTATGTATTTTTTGCATCTCAAAATTGCAATTAGTGTCACAGTGGCCGCTGTTTGCCGTAAAGCACCGTTTTCCTCTTTTAAAGTACTAAAAAGTTCATGGAAGCAAAACATTTTAAAATGCATAAAGCCACACATTGTTATCATTTATTGCAGGTTTTGATTTGATGATTTTTATCATTATCATTATTTGAGGAAACTTTGTTTTTGCAACCTGTATAACTAATTTGCAAAAGCAAATACTTTTTGAGGGAAGTGTAATGGTTGACTGGATGATGTTGTTGATGAACGTGTGTCAAGTTACACAAAGGTTGATACCGAACATATTGTTAAAAGTTTCACTGGAAACATTTTTCTGCCAAATTTCCAATCTCCTGACACAACGGCATTAGCAGACTTATCCCTGGTTATGCAGAGACACTGACAGCACTAGGTTAAGGTTAGGAAACAATCACAGTCAGCAGTGTGTAGAAGCATGAGACATGACGTTAATTAACATTAAATGTAAACTACAGTCCTTCCCTCATCTGCAGCTCTCGATGCAGGTGTAAAAATGTTAATATTTGCACTCACCAGCTAATTAAACACATACAAACATGGTGGAGTACGATGTCAGGAACGTTAGCTGACTGAATGTGAGCATTCACAGGGTTAGCTAAAGCTATTACAGGCAACATTCAGAGACACATCAATTGCACACTGCATTAGATTTCCACCACAATGTAACTGGGAAAACAAGTTTGTAATATATAAACATCAGTTATTTCAGACTGAGTTGTTTCATACATTTGCCAGTTCAGTCGTTTTATGACATTGTACATAATCAAAAAGCAAATGGAACAGCCCTTTAAAGAGTTATTATTCTGAGTGGCGGTGCTATTGTACGTGTTGTACCTTGTGTTTGTCCTTGCTTATTTACAGTAGGCTGTAAATCCCATTGAGTACAAGCTGCCATCACCTGACACACCCTGAAGTGAACAGCAGTAACCAAAAGGATGGCCTTATAATATGTTTGGTTAGACTTGGCAGCCATTTAGATAATTTGCAGGAAACCTTGTACAGAATGTGAATAATTCAGTATTCTTTTGGTTCACTGTATTGATTTACCTTGGAACAAGAGTCTGAATGAGAGGTGCCCCGTCTACTCTCCATTCAGTCTATAGCGACACAAAATGATGTGCACTGTACAATGCTGTTATCACCACAAAGCAGTACAGAGTTGATTATGCCAACTAATTATGCCAGCAAATACTTGAGGAAGTGCAGAGCAGCTGATGAATACGATATCAGCCTTGTAGAGAGGCTTGATTTGCTGTGTTGTTGAATCATGTAAGATTCAGGTGCCTCCCAGTACCTGACATGATAGTGAGCTTCATACAAGATGCTTGGTTAATTTCACATAGTTTCAAGTGTTACATAGTTTATAGAGGCCTAATTATCAGATGACCATCTTCAAACCTTATAACATATGTGTCACATTAAGTACAGATCCATCCACCCTGTTTCTGTTGCTGAGGAAGGCTGGGATAGAAGCACACATATGAATACTGCATCCTTTGCTTCTATTTCTTACTTCACTACCTCATACTATAAAAATTACCAAAAAGAGAATATATTCTGTTCCTGAAAATATCACTTAAATAAAGCTGAATTCCTCTGGGCTTATCACTGACAAATCCAGTTTGTCAGTTTCTTTGGTGAGAAACATAATTGCAGTATGTTGAGATCAAATGTTGTGTGTGACAAATGGATGAACAAAAACACGCAGTGCAGTGCCAAATCATTGTAAGTATGAATATTTCAGGATGATGTCATCAGATGCAACACTGGTAAATCTGACACCTGTACCATGCATAGTGTACTAGTGAGAATACTGGATAAACAAAGTGATGTAAACAAAACTGTGAAGACATACAAAACCAACAAGCACGCAAACGCCACCATTAACTGCATAATGACTGTAAAGCAATTAAATTTATTTGTAACCTGTGACAACTGTCACAGCACTTTCCAGATACAGCATTCAGAAACTTTATCCCCTGACTTCTCCCTCACCTTATTTCTGAGTCAACATCAGTTTGGAGTGGCTCAAAAAAAAAAAAAAAGACGGCTTCAGGGTACCATGGTAAAATAACCACTACTGAGCCACTGTATGTGTAACACTCAGTCCTGTCTCATACACTAACTTCACTTTAAGTATTTAACATTTATAAGCAGTATATAAATATTTAATAAATGATCCTAACACACTCTAATGGGTTGCATGCTGCTATTGGAACATTTTTCATCTTTATTAATGTAGACTGTCTAATAAATAATAACTTCTCCTGTGTATAATATGCAAATTCTCTTTGACATATTTTAGATTACTACAGCTGTCTTAGTCTCCACTTATGGGAACCTGCAGGAGGAGATTTAGCTGTTGACCTTAGTGTGTTGTAAACCATTGATAAAATGTGTGTATACTGCTTACACTTTAAATGCAAAATAGAAAATCAACATTATTCTTATAACAATGTCTCTACTGTCCTTTGTAATGTCACAATTTCATAATGCCAGGATAATTTAACAGGAAATATAGAAAGAGAGAGTGATCCCTCAGCTTCATGTGCGGCTCTTGATGTCACTCACCATATAAGAAAGCTCTTCAACATATAGTTGAACTTGCACTGACTCAGGTTTCTGTGGTCAGGGATGAGCAACTTGCAGGGCAACCATGAGAAAGTGATGGATGAAGAAAATGTTTGAGATTCTATGAGCATAAAGCTGAGGCTGAGACTTCCGCTTTGAAATGAAATAGGCCAAATCATCTGAATTCACAGCCAGGTCAGACTCAACATTTTAGGAATATGGTCAGAACTTAATACTGTGGTACTGTGATATTTTACATATATTGGAATTTTAAATTCTTGCTTTGCTTTTATGCATTTTAAACATCCAGTAGTGGTGTAATTTCACAACCGAGCCCAAAGTGTTGGTGACTTCTGAAGAGGCTGCAGTGGCCACAGCACCACACCATTGTGGGATATTATATGGGCCTCTTTTGTCTCTCTGGAAAATGTCAAGGCGTAATTGATATTTCTCACTGGGGCCTTTATCTTTGTGCCATGTTTCAGGTTCTATGATCTGGGTTCACGCTGACCTTTACCAGTGCACTCTTTTCTCTCGCTTTTTTGGGGGGCCTCTCTGAAAATAGCTCAATAGGCTTTCGATGGGGTGTCTTTCATTTGAGACAATCTTCTCTTCCTTTTCCTACCCGCAGCCTCTTTGACGGTGGCTATTTATTTTGAGACCCAACTTTTCGCCATGTTGTTTGATCTGAGATTTACTCCAGGTGCTTTGTCCACTGAGGTCTGAAAAAATCGTTCTGTTCCTCAGCAGTGGCAGATGATCTGTGCTGCTGCTACTGTCCTTGGCTTGTAAGCCACCAAGGTAAATGTGCTTAATATCTTTTTATTATGTACACAGCAAAAAGCTCAGTGTTGTGTTTTCAATGATAAATAGAATGCAAAGGTAAAGGTGAAACATGAAACACATTTTAAATAATTTGACCTGACACTATCCCTGCTGATATAACCTTGATGTTTCTTTTTAATTAGTCTCTTTCTCTGCCTTCATAGCCATCTGACCAAGGACGGGAACTGAAACTATATTTACTCCACGTGTTGAGATTTACTCTTTATTTCTTTCACACAGAGATTTGATCATGTTGAGTATGCAAGTGCCTGATGAGTTTTAGAGTAACAGCACTCATTGTGTTTGCCACACCTGTAGCATTCTTTAGGCTGCAGCACAACATCATTTAAACTTCTCACATTTACTACAGCATTGCATTAAACTACAATATGTAGCTTTTGGGAAGCTACAGCAATAGTAACATGAGACGCTAAATCATTTCACTCTGCCCAGCCCTCGCTCTCCCTGCTCTGCTACACTCTGCCCAGCCCTCGCTCTCCCTGCTCTGCTACACTCTGCCCAGTCCTTCAGGTAGTAGGTATATACTGTATTAAGTATTATTTGTCTTATGAAAATGCTATATACTATAGTTTCGGACTCTATGGTTCTTCTGTGGTTGGTGGACAGAATTAAGTGTTGACAATGCAGCTTTTAAAACATTTGGGAGACATAACAGTACCAGCTGCATAGTTTTAGACTACCGTGCACCAACCTCTGACTCTCAAAGAAAAAACACTCAGGAGAAACACTTTTCAGGAAAAGAATATGCTGAGAATCTAAGGTGGGACACATCAAACCAGATCCCCCACCTGGGTGGTTAAGCCTGCTGTAGCTTTGAGGATAAATGCAACATGGACATAGACGATGACAATGAGATGACATACTGTCTGCTACAGTCAAACGCTCTTATAAGATCCTGTGAACTCAGCATGAACTCTGAAATGCAGATTTCAATATGTGAATACAAAGAGTGCGAGTGTTGTGGTGTAAAGGAATAGTTTCACAAAGTTAGGTCTCATGTCTTTATAACAGCAAACATGAAACTACGGACAGTGGGCAGTTAGCATAGCTTAGCATAATGTTGAGTGGTCACTGTGTTGCTGTCTTTCATGTCGTGTACATATATTTAACAATAACAATCAGTTGTCCCATCTGACGCCTATTTTAGGCTTCATCACCATCTGTGGTGAATCAGTGAGCTTTATACAGATAGATGGACCTGGTTACCTTTGGCCAGAGCCAGGGAAGCTGCTTCCACTAATGCTTATGGTAAACTAAGCAAACCAGATGCTAGTTCCAGCTACATATTCAGACTAGAATATATTCTGTTCTTTTAGTGTAATGTGTGACGGTAGTAAAATTGAATTTTTTTATATGAAATGTTTTTGTTTTAGATAAACATTTTTTATTAGGTTTTGTGGTAGAACACATCATGTGATTGTCAGTATAGTCACGGTCTGACAGCCATGTATTAAGACTCTGTAGACTATGTCCTTTCAAAGCCTTTGGGAAAGAGCTGAATATGCATTACTGATTTTGTATGCCTGGCAAAGAAAACCTGATGGAGCTCCTCATGTGTCTTCAGCCCTCTTGGTTGAAGATGACAGTGACCCTCAAGTTACTGGAAAGCTCACAATTCTTTCCTGTGCGGTGTCTGTGCCACTGGCAGCAGCCTGGCTCCTTGTCCTCTCCAACCTTCCTCCCAGTGCTTATCTCTTGGTCATCCACACAGATCTCAGCTCTCCTGGATTTCCTCTACTACAGCATTTCTTCAGCACTGGTGACCTTAAGCTCAGGTCAGGAGAAATTCCTTATTCAGGCAGCTGATGGGGAGCTTCAGCTCGCTTTTTCTGGTCTGGTCTCTTCACAGGTGGTGACTGATATACCAGTAAGTCGATAATAGCATTCAATAAGCATATTGTGACGAGATCAAGATGAAGTTTTAAAATCTGTGTACAATATAAGATATACTGCTACTGCTGGTAAAATGTGTTGCTTACACATAAGGAAATACTAACATGGTTTGTTCTTAGATTATAGATATGGTGCAAATATTTATTTATATGCATATATTCCATTTAACCTGAGATGAGATGTTAAATATAGTTGTCCTTTGGGAATGAAAGCCAAAATTGGGTTACTGAACACAGAGGGACAATGCAAACTAAATTTACACTCAGAGGTTTCTGCAGCACAAAGGTATGTTTTCAGAATGTGAAGTAACCTTTGCATTTTACTTGTGAAATATTGTGACTTTGAATGAAAACCGGCGTTTTAATCATATTTGACAGATATGGAGAGATGGGCAACAGGTAGAACAGCTGACCCAGTTGTTATTAATAACTGTCAAGTCCACTCAGGCCTTCTAGCCCTTCATTTCTATGTCTCTTAAAAAACATTTTTGACAATGAATTAATGACCGACACATAGCACTATGGGTTTTGCTGATGAAAATCATCTGCTGTGATTGAAAGTTGCAGAACACCTAAACAAACCTTAAAGTGAAGTTGTTTTTATGCCTTTGTGCCAATGACAGCCACGACCAGGCAAGGCATTATGTTTTCAGGTTGTGCACTTGTCCATCCATCCCATTCTTAGGATAGGATATCACAGGAATGCCTTTGGGGGAACTGGTTCAAAATTGGTGCAAACATCCACTTGGATGAACTCATGGATGAACTGACTATGATGGTCACAATTACTGTGACCTCATGTCTGTCCCATTCTGAACAATGAAATGTCTCAGGAACGCCTTGAATAAGAATTTGTCCTAAAATTCCAGCTGGATTCATGGATGAACTGATTAGAAAATGAATCTGGAGGAACATGGAAATAAACTGCAACTTGACTGGCTGATGGAGGCATGCAACCTTGGAGTGGTAACTCAATTTTCTTTTTGTCTCATCTGAGGGTTTAGTGCTTAAAGAGATGATGTCATCTGATTAAAAGATTCAGAAAACCCTAAGGTAAATGGACCTCGAAGTGAGTTTGTTTTGTAAATTATATTCTAATCAACCATAGGCTAGAACTGTACAGTGTGTGACAGTGTGTATTACAGTATTGCAATTTGTATGTATAATAATTTTCCAGCAGCAAAAATGAATATCATCACCAATAACATCAGATTCAGTGAGAAAGACAGAGAGATTCTTGTACTGAGGCATGCACAACTGTTGTCATCTCCACAAGGACTCATTGTGTAGTTGAATTTGCAATCCCTTTTGAAATGCAAAAATATGCTTTATATATGATATGGTCGAATGCATCCAATTATAGCCTTTAATTTTTAAATGATTTGATGTTGAAACATATTCCAGGCAAGTGTTCCTCACTAAATGTCTTGTAGCATTTAATCTTGCACAGAGTATGGAATGAAGGAAAAACTACACAGACTAAAATGGAGCTTTCATAACTTAAGTGAAAATCACCCAACCTCACACAAGTGTTAGTCTGATGGCCTTGCAGTAGTGTGTCATTAGCATTCATTATAGTCCTATAAGCCAGAGTAATTACAGGCCCAAGTGCAGGGAGGAATAGCAGTTTACACTGCTAGTAATTTGATTTGCATCTACGCTAATAACTTCTTTTGTGTCTGTTTATGTGCCGTGTCAGAACACAAGTGCCATTTGGCTGCAGGCTGCATGAGGCAAAAAAAAAAGCCTTTTAAATTCTAAGATTGAGTTGCCTTTGCTTTCAGCACTCGAAGCCCTCAATCTGCTAAAGCGTTCAGATTAGCGTGATCACATAACAAGTGATACTGCATTTTTCTGAAAGTCATTTTGATGGGTTTTGAAGGAAATGTGGGGCAGCAAAGGAACAGGAATGCAGATGGGCAGCTCAAAGTTTCTCAGTGCAGTTTTTCTTTCCAACCTGCAAACCGTGTCTCTGTGTGACATTGAAATCATCTCACTATCACAATTCCAAAGACCTGTTTTGAACCACATCGTGGAATAGATTAACTGATTATTTCCATATGAAAGAATCACTCTGCACAAGAATTTTCCTCACAAAGGGTGAGGTATTTCTTTGTATCATAACAGCTTCCTTTATGAAGCTGTTAAAGACCATTAAAGCAAACTCCCATGTTGCCACAAGTTGCAGTGCTTGTAACCTGTTCCGCGAGTGCACCAGTGGACCCCCAGGGAACTAATACCTGTGGTGTATAGGGAGTGTCTTGAAAAGAGCCAGGCTCCCTCTTCTGATGACTGACTGAGAATAGAGAAGCATTCCCCAAAGCTGATGAGGTCACAGGGTTAAGACTATGCTTTTGTTGTGGGACAATGACATTCTATTTACCTGGCGGGGTCCTGTTTTCTTCTCCATGCAACTGTGACCTCAGTGTGAAAACCAGACCTTTGTCTCTTTGACAAATAGAGGCTCAACGTTCAGATTTGCTTGGTTACACCTCAGTGGCCCCTAACTGCGAGGCCTGCGGGCACCTTATGTGGTCACAATGTTTAGTTTCTGCTGACGATATTTCAGCAACAGCTATGCTTTCGGACCTGGATCAGGTTTTGATGAAGTTTATACATTTTGGCAGAGAGCAGTGTTCACAGATTGGATCTATACTGTATATAATCTTATAGTCTGGAATATCTTGTCCAGATGTTAAAGCTAAATTGATATTTTTATATTATCTCTCAGTTTATGAGTATGTTTGGTTCCCCTCTGTTCTGTTGAGCTTTTTACCATCTGTAGACAGCTAACTTGATTATAATAAAAGCTTGTGTCTTTTCTGTCAGACAAATTTGAGACAGACGACTGGCATGTTCATCATTTCCAGACTTTTTTTTAATGAAAAAGCTGTGAGAAACCCATGGTGCGCTACCTGCACAGTGCCAAATGTTAACTTGTGAACGCAAAGGGGTCATGAAAGAACCCTATACAGTATTTCCCTCAAGAAGTGACTATTAATAACTGTTGGATTAACATTCACCAGATCAGAAACATGATTCCCAATCAATGATACACTTGCTGAATGTTTGCTTAACAGTGCAGCTTTAAAAACACACACACACACACACACACACACACAAAAAAGCTTTTTAAGTTCAGATTCTTTTTCCATTCAAATTTCTCTCTGGATCTACACGCATATGAATCCAAACTAGCACGATGAGGTGAACCTAGCTAAAGCACCTCCCATCATATAAAAATGCACTGACCATTAGCTTGTAGGTCACACAGCAGCAGCAGCAGCAGCAGCAGCAATATAATAAGTCAGAGATGTGCATGACAAAACAACAATATAACATTTTCAAAGAATGTAGTTAAGTTATTTTAAGGCATTCATAAGGCCCTCAGTTGATCTTGATTCAAAATCTGAGAACTAATATATTGGTTTGTTTACCAGCTGGAAGTGAATTTTGTGGTGTTGCCCTAAGTACTTATTTAAAAGAGGAAGGCATAAATGGCAGTAAATTCAGTGCAAATGCCAATGTCAAGTCTTAACTTGTTAAATGGGGCGATGCCATGGCCATCAATTCAAAAACCCACTTGGCTATTATGCTCTGCTTGTATTGGCATGGTCAAGAATAGAGATAATGCTGAGTAGAAAGAGATACAGCAGTTCACTGTCAAAATAAGAAGCTGTTAAAGCTTTTAACAACTTCTAAGAGAAAATAACAAAGATGACCCCCCTTCTAATTTCAGCTGTTCCCTGGTCTCTGAGAAGATATTTTGACTGTAATACAATTTGATTAGCAAGTTTAAACCTGCGGCTGAGCTGGTTTCTAACCCTGGATGGTCATCCGTGGAGGTGTGTTATGAAAGCCACCTGATAGCTTGGCCCTGAAGCCTTTTCCTCTTCCGTTCACTCGCTCTCCTAATCCGCTGCTAATGGTTAGCAATGGAGGCCCAGAGGAAGATTCAACCATTGGTGTGTGGAAATCCCTGCTGGAGTGGGAGTGTCGCGCTTGAGGAAGTGCTCAGCGAAGCGCGCCAGAGTCAGCGACAGGACCCTCATGCCATGTGCACCAAAATGCTCAAGGTGACCCGACAGCACAAATTTACCAACCACACACTCACACACACACGCACACAAGGGACACACTTTGATTGTGATCACTGGGAAAAGCTGTGGTGTAAAGTAGGGATCTTCCTTTCTGAAAATGTTCCAGATCTGTCACGTTGTTGAAGGCGAATTTAATTTGTTGTGTCCTCTCACATGTTGTAGCAGTTATGAGTTTTTGTGTATTGTGAAAGGAGGATATCTGAGGCAGGAATCAACGTTGAGTTGGACTTGACTGGGAGAAAGAAGCAGAACCCAGGCGCCAACAGAAACAAAAGACCTGAAAGAGGTGCTCAGTATCAGAACTACTGCTTCAGGCATTTAGGGCAATTGTAGAGAAGTGGTGGCAGATATGTGATACAGCATGATAGTACATAAACTGCTAATTAAATGTTTCAGGGTTGCAGCCGTGTAATTTCCTTCATCGGCTGATAAGGGACTTAAAGGTTTGTTCTCGCCGTCTTGCTTGCAGTGCTTTGGCCTCAGCTTTGTTAGCCTCTGATGGGAGGCTTTATGTCATTATTTCACAGGTCTAACTTTTCATACAGATTTATTGTCACGCTCAAACACACGGTGTGTAAGGAACCATGTTGTTTCACCTCACTGTTTTAGCCTCGAGGCCCAAGGTCACATTTAGTTGCCATTTGTTAGCGTCTGGGTAAGTGTTGGAGGTCTGAACTTTGACCCTGCTTATGTCTGAGCGGGATGCTGGTGTCAGCGCAGAACAATGGCAGGGTGACAGGAGGGATTGATATGGTGTGGTCGAGCCAGTTGCCCCAGGCCTTTAGCGTAACCTTTTAACCAGCAGTGCTGTCAGCATCGTATAACACAAACTTGAAGTTGTTTTTTTAAGCCAAACCTGCTTCCCATTCTCATTTCATTTTAGCAGTTTAACAGAAAATTTTACACAAAGCTGTTCAATCGTGCATTATTCCCCTACATAATAAACTCAGCTCTCTGTTTCAGCTGACTGCTACATGAAGAAATACTATCCATGTGCCAAAATGTGTGCGTGGGGAATAGTCGATTTGCATGGCACTAACTTATGCAAGCTTAACTTTGACGTGTGTGTGCTCACCAAAATACTAATTTGGGATTTTATTCTTCTTGAGCGAAATATGTTTCACGCTGTCCCTCTTAGAGAAAAATGAATGTCAGAATGGGGCAAAAAGAGAAGCGCTAATCTCAATGAGGAGAAGTGTAAAAAGAAGATTGATATTAATATCAAATCAGAGCATGTGTGGGAGAGGCAGCGTAGCACGAAATGCTCAATCTAAACTGCAGGGACGTCCGTCAAGGAAGCACTAAATGTGGACTGACCTCCTTAACCCATCCACCAGGATCCTTTTTGCTGTAATAAATAATAGAGGATTGGTTGGGTCAAGCGTAGCACCACTGGGTGCCCTCTCCTCCCCATGAAGGGCCCGTTTCCTGATCACCCCTGAAGACACAATACACAATGTGTCCCAGAAGCCACAATCAATTATTGATGCTTGATGAGAGATGAGCCAAGACAATCTCTTAACTTCTAACTTCTTGGAGATATGAAAGTGAGATTGAATGGTCCTGGCGTACACGGCACACCCTCCAGGTTAATTGTGGTTAAGCATCATTTGTGCGCACGCAGCATGATTGCTGCCCAGCACAGCTGAGATGAGACTGACCCCAAAAATGGGCGCTTTGAAATTGGTTCTGTGCACAGATTTTGTCTGGAGTCCTATTAAATTGTGAATTTATTTGAGCTCAATGCAGCGAGTGTGCATGTGTCGCGTTATAATACTTCACCTTCCGCGCAAGTTTTAGTTTTCCTGCTCCTTTCTTTCCCCCCCCCCCACAGTCCTCTCTAGCCACCGTCTTCTCGATACAGATGCTGAACAAATATGTACAGATCAAAAACAACTCAGATTTCAGCCTAAATGCATGTAGTGTCCTAAACAGAGATTATCTGGGCAGCTGATCTTGATTGTCTTCCCCTTTTTGCTCCCAGGTGGCAGAGCAAGGTCCACATGTTTGCACAGGCACAGCAGTAGTCCCTTGGGGGCAATGCTACTGCAGCTAAACCCTGTGATGCTTCTGATCGCACATCACTCTGTGGTATGCGTGTGTGTGTTTATCTATCTGTGCATACAACACACGGATACATCCACACAGTGAAGGTACAGTTGATAGAATATATCACAATCTATTATGCCACAAAAAGATTGAGATAGCACCAGATTTGTACGATACTAATCTCCTTCATGGAAACACAGTTTTACCTGAAACTTGCGAGGTAATCAAACAGCAGACTTCTTAATCTGGCTGATAGATATAATAGATAGAATATTATGATGAAGTAATGAACAATCGCGTTGCATTAGTGTCTTTGTGTGGTGAAAACTGACTGATTTGCCATCACTTGGATCTATGACAGTTGTTTATTGATGTCTTGGGGCCAGGCGACAAAATGATGAATAGAGAGGAAGTAATCAGAAGCACTCTTGAGATGCACCACAGATAGGCTCCCTCCGCAGAGTCTGCTACAGTCCCATATAATAATTAAGCTGCTGGATGATTTTATTAATATTATTTTACTCATGCTAATGTGAAGGAACAAAGAATGCATATAGAAAATCGAATTAAAATCAACAAGTTTGAATCCTACTTTTACACTATAATGAAAACAATGGAGGAAAACCTGTGTCTCCGCTCATCAAACTGCTATTTGTGCTATTTCCTACTTTTCCATCTATTATCATAAGGTCTCACACAGTTGTGGTTAATGTGGGGATATTGGTGCCAAGGTTAAACACACATGTCTGCATTCAAGTTTGCGGTTTGCTCAGCTTTACACAATTACAGCGAATTAAAGTCTGTTTTCTCCCACACAAAATTACAGGGTATGAAATGAGTCATAGCAGAGACTCAACAATGGTGGAGGAAAAACTTGTTCATCCGATTGTGACTGCCAGAACATTGCCCCGTGGAGACAGGAGGGAAACAAACACACACATGCGCAGAACAAATAAATCCAAATGTATCTTCTTATTCTTTCTTTCTTGCATTCTTTCATTTGAATACACACGTGTTCACTCCCGCGTCAGTCACTCTTTTAAAAAGGGGGGGTGAGGCGGCGAGAGGTGGCTCACCCCGTGGGAGGATTTGCCCATGAAAATATTTAGCAATCAGCAGTGAA
>JAUBNQ010000020.1:3976732-4000680 GCA_032353495.1 Ctenopoma kingsleyae | reverse complement strand
GGGGGGGTGAGGCGGCGAGAGGTGGCTCACCCCGTGGGAGGATTTGCCCATGAAAATATTTAGCAATCAGCAGTGAATCGAATAGATAATAAGTGTTTAAGAATCTGTGAACCCTATGGAGAGCGTTGCCTTCCCTTTTATCTGATGCAACTATCACTTGTCTTTTCTTTATCAGCTTACAGTATAGGATGCCACACAGCAGCAGCAGCAGCAGCAGCAGCAGCACACAGTGAGGGTGAAAATGCTTGGCTGCAGTGCCCTCTTGTGGCAGCTGGTGACATTTGTGTTGTGGAAACTTGTGGAGAACTCCTCAAAGAAGAGAAGCTCGTCCAAAGGCTGCAGCGGTGCCAGAAGTTGTGCTCAGCCTTAAAAAACAAACCAAAAAAACAGAAAAAAAAAGATGTCATTGTCTCTTCTTTTGCGCTCTGCTACTACACAGAAACATATCTTTAAAGAGCACATTTTTGGCAGTCTCATTAGAATATAGTTCACCACGGTGGTAACTTGGGAGGAACGACTAGAGGAAAGTGTTCCAGTCAAATGTAAGTATTAAAGGCACCCTCTCAAAGCCAAATCTTCATGCCATGTTTGCATCCTTTTGTCCACGTTCTGCCCAAATGAGTCTCTTGCCCTGCTACGAGGATGAGAGGACAGGAGATAGGATTATGTGATGACTTGTGTTCGCCGATGATGAACAAGCCCTCGTTAGCGAGCGCTTTAATGTGCGGACAGATAGCGCGCTCATTAGCTCTAGTAATGACCACTTCACAGTGTATCGCGGCTCTAATTGCATGTTTTGTTCTCTCTGAGGCTCTGGCCCTGCAGAGCGGAAGGCATCTCTCCCCCCTTCCCCTTCCAAGAAGTGAGCGCGATCGCTCTCGAACTTGACTTGTCTTTTCTCTTCCTCCGCCGCAGCCATCTATCACAGTTTGAAGACGCAGCATATTTGTGGTCACCGCGGTGTCTGAATGAGGCACGGCAGATTAGAAGCTCCGAAAGTCATGTCGACTAAATGGAACAGATGAGACTGGATGAAAACCTGGGTATTATCCCTGTAGCTAGGGCAACAGAGGTTCCAACTCAATTGTACTTCTGTTGATTAATTCAGTTATGCGGCAGTAATAATTTTTGGAGATATTGAACGATATGATGGAGCACTAGAAAATGTGAAAAACTTAAGATCTCACCTTTTGATGCAGAAAAAAAAAAATATGAGTAGCTCCCAGCATCAAAAGCCCTAATCATATCATATTTTCTGAACATAAAAGGTTCTCTCCTTTCCCCATTTTATTTCCTCTGCTCTAGTGATATGTCATGTCAATCGTTATATTATGCACAAGTGCTGTCTTTTTTTTTTTTATTATTGTGAATTTCAGATCGGGTGGGACATTTGATATGGAAGCTCAGAGGATTCTGATGCCCTTCTATTTTCCTTGATTTTGTTACCAGTGGGACATTTTTGCCTCCATTTTCTTTCATGTCCCTCCCTCCTCTGAAAGTAAGTTGTTTATTCTCCATGATGACTATCTCTGGCTCAAAAAATATCTTCTGAAAAGACTTCTGAGCAAATCTGTCCAGGCTTGGTCCCTTTTTAAATCTAAAGCTTGGGTAGAAGCCTACAATGGCTTAGACTCCTTGGAGGAGGCAGCTTTCGTTTACTCTCCCAGTCATCTTTGTGATACTTGTGAACACACAGCTTTATGACAAGGAGCTAACTTAAATCAATTTAAAACAGCTTTTGAAATGCCTTTCGATATGCCATTGTGTTTACTTGAAAAAGAATGAAAAGAAAATCTGAATTGTAACATCTGTCATATTGGGTGCCCCCCTCCTGTGCAGCTTTCGTCACACACACAATGAAGTATTGATCGATTCAAGTCCATTTAGGTTTTGAAATAAATATAAAAAACATATAATCTATCCAGGCTAGAAAGCTGAGAAAACAGGGAAAAAGAATCAGAGGGCCTGCAGGCAAACAAACGCATTAAAGACATCCAGAGCACAGAGGCAGCCAAGCTATGCTAAGCCAGCAGGATGATTCATTTAAGCACATCTCTCGTCTCTGTAAGCGCCACAGTCATTGTTGCTCGGCTGTGTACACTGCAGTGAGCAGCGACTTTAAGTGGAAAAGAACTGTGGTGGTCATTCTTTGGAACAACAGTAAAAACTATCAAAGTTTGCACCATAAAGAACCGCTCAGTTCATCTGGTTACTGTATTTCAGACGTAGGCTTGAGCGCTTTTGCTCCCCGAGAGGATCAAGTGCCAGCTGATCGTCGGAGGTGCTGACCATAAAAAAAAGACCTCAGCCTCATGTTCCACGTTATATCTCATAAACCATCAGCCTGGCGCACAATGCAACTCAGGACCCTTCAAGTGACATCTTAGTGCAAACAGAGCAGCAGAATTGTGCTGGAACACCCCTTTGCAGAAGCCAACCTGAGCTACAAGCAAATCCTTTTAATCCAGTACAGTATACTTAAGGACTGACCATTGGTAAACCCTAGAGAAGAGAGAAGTATTAATAAGCTGTCACAAGGCTTACTCATTCTATGATTTCCACAGACACTTAACTGCCATGGTGAGAGGCAGGGGAGGGCTCGGGGATGAGTGCTCACCCCTGATCTTTACCCCTCTTAAAGCAGTAGGGAAAATGGAAGCAGGCAGGGGATTATGGAGTGCAGTAATTGTGGAGAGGTGTTGGAGTCAGGATGCAGCGTTTCTGCTGGATTAAGACAAGAAGACAGGCTAATCTTGGATTGGGAGAGGAGACACAAGGGTCGGAGTTGTTCTGGAGCCCTGAGGCCGTTTGGAAAGCTTAAGTGGCAAAAAAGAAAAAAAAAAAAAAGACTGCTTATCCATACCTCTCTTGTGCTGCGAGACGGCCCTCTTCAAAATCATGCAATGCTACCATCTTTTAGCATATTAAATGGGTCCACGTGTTGTCATTTAACATGATAGAAGCACTAAAGTCTGCGCAGAAGTCTAATTTTCTTGCTTCAAATGTTGCTGATGCAAAGGGAAGAATGGGATTTTGGAGAATGGTCACTTTTCTTTTCATTTTTATGCCACTGCTGACATTCAGGAGCCCTTGATGCTTATTACCAATAATAATCATGATGGAAAGCGCTGGCAAATTGCATTTTTCCTACTTTATTTCCGCCCCCTTTGCCTTCCTCTCAATGCCTTTTGTGCCGGCACAGTCCCCGGTGCTTCCTCACTCCAGTTTGTTGTTGTGCTTCCATTGTCTCCCTGAGGGGAGGTGACCCCGTGTCTGTTGGTTGTATCAGCAGCCCTGCATTGTACTCAGGGGGGGATTTAGACTCTCAAAGCATCTTCCCGCTGCAGCTTTCCCAGCAAACACCCAAAGTGGTATCTCGCCTTTTCTCTCGCTCAGACATTAATCTTGCTCTACCCTTCTACATCAAAAATGCTTGTATTGTCAGAGAGCGCTAATGTTTGCCTCCTATTCACTATATATACACATATATGTATTTTTGTGTCTGAGGGAATCAGTCGAATGCATTGTTCCCAAATCATTGTAATATCTATTTAGAGTGGCAACAGCACTGGCTGCCGATGCTCAGTATTCATGCAGCATAAACCAGCCTTAAGACTTAGAAAAGCTGAAAGGGCTTATCCCTATATTCTTAAACTCCCCTCTTTTATGTTGGTCTTAGGCATTAAGGATAGGATTGTGAATAGCAATTGTTCAACTGCTGCACTGAGAGTGAGTGTGTATACGTGGGTGGGGGTGTTTTATTCCCTGGCAAAATCCTTTCCTTTTCTCCCATTTTTTTTTTCAACTGTAAATATTAACTGTGTTCTTAACTCTTAACGGTGTATGGGACAGAGTAATGTGCTTTTAAGGATATATTATGTGAAAGATTTTCCACTGCATACACTGCTGCTTGAAATAAGAAAAGGCTATTTTATGGAGCCTGAAAACAAATTTGCTACGGCAGAAGAAAAAAAAAAAGAAGAAGAAGAAGAGGAAAAATAGATAGAACTTTGCAGTATCAAGTCGTCAGCAAACAATGAACTAGAGCTCTCAAGGGGGCTGAGTCTTTAAAAAAAAATGATTGCGTCCCGCTTTTATTTATTTATTTTTTTCTTTCTCTTTTTTGTTCCGTCTCTATGTTTCAAATCCGTGCTTGGTCTTTCTTCAGAAAGTGTGTAGTGCTAATGCATTTCAAAAGCCCTTTTTTCAAAGCACAATAGAATATCGCCATAGAAGTTTAGTGGTTCCGCTAAAGAAAATGGCTCAGTCATTGAGAGCTGTACTCCATTGTGCCCAAGCCTAAGACATTCTTGCTTAAGAGTCACCATCATTTTTTTCAGTTTTCATAGCTGCAGCTGGAGTTAAAAGGTTGTCGACAAAGCTTACATATTTCTGTGGTGCCTTATAACCTGTAATAATAATTACTGGGCATTAACGTACAGCAGAAGCACAGATTTCAAGGTAAGTTCCGCACAAGTCTGCAGACATGTCCTGTTTTGTAAAGACTCATAAAGACTTGACTTAATTGTATCTTAGCATTGCCTGTGTAAACATGTATTTCATTTAGGTGTAAGAGCAGGATTGAGAAAACCATTACATGCACTGTAAAGTGCAGTCAACTGTGTATAATCAAAATAGAAAGTGGCACTTGGGGGATTGTGACAGCTGCAGCCACTTCTGTTGATATCAAATAAGACCTTCTGAAACCTTAAGGATGAGTTAGCATGAAACAAATTGCTCCTAATTGTCAGGAGGATAAATTGTGACTGTGAGCATTTGTAATTCTGTCAGCTACCATTCACCCCATCATCTCCATTCATCTAGGCCCCAGCACTTTAATTGAGAGGGCCTGGGCTGGCTGAGTGAATTGGTAATAGAAATAAGGACCCAGTGTGGATATTTTAATCAGCACTGACTTCTGTACCGGGGCAGAAATGAGTCAGCGCACCATAGAGCGGAGGGCTATCCATCTCCAGAGCCTCAGGTGGAGATGGAGGAGTGGCTACTCCATTGGATGTGACAGTCACTCAGGGGGCTAATGGCTCAGCACTCACCACTGATGGTTATTGGGATTTATGCTCCCCATCAAAAACAATAAAGTTACCTCTGTGATTCTGCACAGGAGGCAAGGTCTTCACTGCAAGACTCACGAGCTCATGCTTAAGCTATCTAGTAGTAGAACTTACTCCAGCACTATATATTTTTAAGTAAGATTAGAATTTCACATACCATCCAAGTTATCAATCAATTATTATGTAAAATACAGTGTATTGCTATAGATGAAACTACCGAACACTATTTAAAATAGATTAATTTGCAAATTAGCTCTACCATGGCAAACTATATTAGCTTATCTTAGCATAGTTTAACTTAGCTTAGCATTAAGGTCAGAAAGGGGTTGAAACAGCCAGGTTCTGTCCAAAGGTTAGAAAAATCTGAGGGACGGGCGTGAGAGATGCATCAATCTTCATATCTACCGAAAGCCGAAGAGGTCATAATTCACCTCCGTTTTCCTGCCATTTAACTTTCGTTGCACATCTGCATTTTAACAATAAAGCAACCGAGTATGTTTTCCATAATGATACACTATTCATTTAGGAAAGGATTTGAAATGAAGTTGTGGAAATCAGTATTAATTTTATCAACCAGGAACAGGATCTGAGCACTTCTTCCATCACTGTTGTTGATTTGATTTAGTGGTGCTGACTACTGAATGTATAAATCACTCCATGTCTCCAATATCATTACACATGACAGCTGAAGCCATGTCCATATAAAAACACATACTCTAGTAGTTCATAAATAGGCTCGGCAGTACTATTTATACAGTCGGACAACAGGGAACAGATCGGGAAGCGTGTCTGTTTATTTAGCTCCAGGATATTTGGTGTGGCTTGCACATGCTAACTTCTGCATATTCTAATTTGTCCTTGTCATGTTTATCATTAATCTTTGGCCCTGGTTTGCTTGGTGATTTGTTGAGATGTCCCCTGGGACAACTAAAGACATTCTCCACTATGATAATGGCATTATGCCTGCCTCCATGAAATGTGTCATATAAATTATACATTCCAAGTTATCAGTGACTACATGCATCATATGGTGATATGACAGTCCTCAGTCTGGGGCAAAACACTTGGATGTGTCACTTTTAATGCATTCTCACAATCCCTTTGGCTCCAGTTACATGTCACCAATCAAAGCTCACGCGTTGTCTTTGATTATAAATCATATAGAGCGTATATATTCAAATTCAGTGATATGGGAAAATTCAGAAATTAACTTAATAATACAACTTTAGTGACTTAGTTGTATTTTATTTAGGAGTATATAGGATTTCTTTGCATTACCAGTAATAAAGTATGATAATTTTGGTAGATATATTGACAACAACAATTGGTAATGTTGTTGGTAATGTAAACGTGAATCCTGTTTGAAGTGATATTAGATTCCTTTTCATTAATCATTCGTGTGACAGGTGCATAAACTGTTTTAGGCTGTCGCTTGACAAAACTCATCAATCAAACAATACAATACAGCACATTTCATATTGTCTGGCATAATTCACCATTGTTCGTAACTGACTACGCTTTTAGAACATGGTAGGCTCATATATCAATCACATGCATTTTTAATTATTGATTATTTCAAACGGGAGGAAACACAAGATTAAGAAGAAATGATTGATCATCAGACCTGTTGTTAAGGTTACTTTTGCATTGAAAAGAAAGTCAAGAGGTGGACGACTGGGTGAATCCGTGGACTTGTAGGCCCTGTTTCAGTGCAGTTGAGACTAAAAGGAAAGTGGAGACGTGCTGCTGGCAGAGATGAATTAGAGCTGTGGAAAAGTGCTCAGATACTAGCAGGTGACATTTTTCTCTCTGCCTCTCGGTTCTTTCTCTCTTCCATTTTCTCTCAACCAAAAAAAGGGTAAGAGTGGGTGAAAAGGGTTGTATTGTGCAAAATGGGACAAAATATAAAACACATTCAAAGAAAGTATGAAATTCTCCAACTTCAGAAAGCCATTTAGATCATCTGCCCAAGTGACGTAAGGAAAAATAATATACTTGACCCTTTTGTCTGTGCACTTTGAGAAGTTTGTTATAATGGCAAGCCCTGTAATAATTTACTGTACCTCATGTATATTAAGTAGAACTTCACTGGCTTTTATGATAAATTGCCAGGGTAACGCCAGGACACCTCTTTTGCATTTCAATGCAAGAGAGTGTCAGATTCTTATTTCATTACCAGGCGACACATTAGCTGATGGATTTTAATTTTCTCTCCCACCACCCCCCCACCCCCTTCTGAATCCACAGAGACTGGTTGAAAACAGATTTGAATATGAGGATAGGTGAAAAATGAAATAAATAAATACAAATCAGTGTCAAGAACCTTTATTGCAATTTTGAGGCCATCACTAACAAAAAAAGTGAGTTTATGTTCCTTTGCATACCTTTGCGGATTGCCTGTCCAGAGTGTGAAACGATGTAGCTCCACTACTGAAGCAGCTCTCTTGCTGAGTGGACAGAAAATGAAGGTTTAATTCATATTGTAATGAAAAAAAAAACTCTGGATTGGGATGTTGTCAGTGTGAATACTCTACTAGAGCATAACTTATCTTTCACATTTCAGCCTTTTTTTTGCTTTTGTGGTGGAATTTTGCAGAAAGAGGAAAGTGAGAGAGAAGCGCTTGAAACCCTCTCAATATGCTGTAAATATACTCTTGAGTAAGGCACATAACTTCCAATAAGTCTTTTTGCACTGCTGTGAATGGTAGTATTGTAGCCACAGTTTGGGGTTTTCATGCCTTAGTTGTGTCACAGAGATATACAGTAAATGCAAATGAGCTGACCAATAGACGAACAGTGTGCATGTGCTGGTTAGGAACATAATGGTTTATTGTAAATGTCAAGCTCAAATTGAACATATGCACAAACTCCTTTAAAAAGGATCAAATAAAAAGTAAGAAGATAACAAAGAAAAGGGATGCTGTATATTCTCTAAATGAGGTGTCTCTGAATAGCAGTAACTAATATTCAGCTTGTGTCAAAATCAAAATTTTGAGTGAGAGCACTGTTTTACTAATCATCAATATGTTCTATTTTACCTATTAGTACGTGAATAGCTGCAGTGATGTATGTTTATATCATATATTACATAAATATATGTTTTCAGTATAGGATAAAAAAAAGAACTGTCAATGCTGTCAAATCTACAAGTTTGCAAACCCATAAAAAAAGAAAAACCTAACAACACAAATGATTATTTCTACTAAACCGACTGTGATATGTAAGCAACAGTTACACTGCTATCCTGTCTCCTAAAAATTACGTTTGTATACAACTAAACTGCAATCCGATTATGTTTTTGTAAAGAACGTAATCGTTACGTTTTACTGACACGTATTTTTGTGAATAAATGATGTGATCAATTTATTAACGCGAAGACGTGGTTGAAGTGGATGGAGGGCGTTTACTGTGCATGACTGACATGCTGGAGACTCGAGTTCAAGACTGAAGTACTGGCTGAGGTTGGGTTTAGGCAAGAAAAGTACTGAAGTTATGATTAGAAATAAGATGGTGTTCTTGTTTCATTTTTAATGCACACGTTGTGTTTATGAAGCGACTGCGTGAAGCGACATTTTCACCTATTAACCAGCCCAGTCTTAAAACACTTTAATATCGCTACACTCACCCGTCTGGATGTTTAACTGTAAAGTCAGATATTTTCGCCAAAAGGAAACTGGATGTTGTAGATCGGATATTTGGATGTCAAAAATACGTTACTGTGAACATTTCATTAATATGTTCATTATTTGCGACTTGTCATTTACGTTAACTATGAACTATGATCATTATGTTAATAGAAAAAGTGATTGTAATCATAATCAGCACTAAAAGGACTACTTTCTTAACATGAGGAAAGTCTGTGCAGAAACTCTGTTGTTTCTCAAAGTGGTGCGTCTGCACATTATAATCTTTAAATACGACAATGCACTCATGACAAATTAAACACAGGTTTGGTAAAATAAAGAAACATTTGTCGGTCCAGGTTAAACTGATGGTTTTTGTCCTCTATTATACACTTGTGAGATGATAAAGATGTGTTTAGCTCTGTCCTAACACCACTGCCCGATACTCAACAACACGCTTCGTTCTAGGTTGACTGTTGCTGAGAGAGTGCTGCATTCACTGTCAGTGCTACTATAGGAATTTGGGAATTTCTGTGAAAATTTGCCAACTAGAAATCAGTTTTCTCAGTTTTTCTGCATCTCTGGTAGGACCACGGACTGGGCCACTTTGAGGTTGTTTCTGGGCCACTGATAATTGAATAGCCCTGCCATAGACCTACGCTATAACTGGTGCATGCACATTGGAACCCCCTCCAATACAAAGTATAGGAGAATCTTGGTGCGCACAATTTTGCACACAAAGCCCACCCACAAGACTGACGTCTCAGCTACAGACCTGGAAATTCAACGGGACGTTCACCACAGCGCTTGTGTTTTGTTTACAGTCAGTTGGAGGAGCAGCTTTTTGTCATGGAGAAAACAAATTCAGTTACTAATAAGTGAAGATTCTGGACCTCAGCGGCCAGACATCAAAATCAAAAGCAAAGAAAGTGAACACTCAGAAAATCCTGGCATTTTCTTGGGGCTGGTGGACTTTGTTGGATCCCTGGATGCAGCACTACCTGCAGACTGTTCCTGTGTTTAAGGGGACATCTGAGACAGTGCAGAATGAGCTGCTTGACTACATCTTCTCAGTTGAAGGAGAGACGGGCAAATTAATTACTTATAAAAACAGACTGTGTATTTTCACGTTAATTTAATCTTTTAAAGATGATAATGGTGCTTTGGATTATACTAGTGGTGATATGTGGATAAAGTGCAATTGAAAACTGACTTGCCAAAAAAATAATTTCACCAGCTGCCACTGAAACTCAAATATGACAGGAGAAATTTTTTAAGAAGACGTGCCAATTTCCATTCAGTGATTGTCCTTATGATCCTGATGATAAATGCTTATGATCCTCAGAAGGGTTTTGCCCAGTTCACATGGAAGCAGTTTAAAGCACAAACTTAGCTTAAAATCTAAGGTAAGTGGAAAATATTCAATCATTCTAACCTAGCCAAAATTATTTGGTAATTTGTCATTGCAATAGTGTTTTGTATTTTAATCAGAAGAAGTAATCAGAAGTCAAGAATATTTCATGTAACCTTTTTACTCTAAAATCTTAATGGGTGATTTATTTGAAAGCTAATGCAAATCTTGTCAGTAACAACTGTACCTGGTAGTTACTGGGTATAAACACTTTCTAACAACTACGATATCTAGTTGGTGCAGCTTGTTTTAATTTAGTGAAGTGTAAATCTCTATTTAAACACTTGTTTTACACATTACACATTGTAACTCGTTATAATGCTGCTAAGAGCCTGTTTACATTTGGTCTTTGGCTACTGGATCATAAGTGTATAGCCACGACCAGGCATCACCGCTCACACTTGACCATATAGATGTGTCTCCAGGGTGCCCAACTAAACACAAGTGGTCTGCATCAGGATGCATTAACATTTACACAACATAAGCTGCCAGACCATCTAAGAAAGTGATTTGGGTGATCAGATGACAGTTCTTCTTGATGGTTGTGTAGTTGTGTCCACTTATGATTTTATCGCACGGGATGTATTTTAAAACCAAGTGCAGACAGTTTTTAAGTTTGTTCAAGTGGCTCCAAGGGGTCTCACTTATAACGCAATATGTCCAGTAGTGTAGTAGTCCATCATCAGCTGCATATATTCAGCTTTTGGTGTTGGTCTTCAACCAGTTCTGTATGTTGAATATCTTTCCACAGCTGTGCTCAGAGGAGCAGCACTGCAGCCTTTCACATCTGACTATATTCACACTCAATGACAAAAAGAACCTCCCTCATTTCATACCCAGTCCTCCGTCTGTGGAGTGTGTTCCTTCAATCCATTGTCACTGCATTAACCGTAGGCTAGCATAAAAGTAATTGGAAACTGATGCGAGCCAAAGCTTCAATTAATGCACCACCAAAGTCCCCGTTCTGTGTAATCGGCAATAATGGTTTCATGTTTGGGAGGGCGTTTGGTCACTCGCATTCAGCACTCACCTCCTGACAGACACTGTTAAACCCTGCTCAAAATCCCCACTCCACAGTAATCTTCATTTCAGTCATTTTCCTTCTTTTTCCATCTCTGATGACAGCTCCAGTGTCTTCGCATTGCTTGCAGTCAGATCGTGCGCCTGAGTGAACAGGAGGTGTAATTGACTACTGACAACTCAGCGACAGGATTCTTAATTATTACTCTAGGGTATGGCGGCTGCCTGGCCTGGGTTCAGCTCTCTTACTGAGTATGCTAACAGAGTCATTTTCCTCTTCTCTGTGAATATTGAAATGCAGTTTTGTTCACTGCATTTCCATGTCAGACCCTGGGACTTTGAATTTAGGGGATGATTGCAAATGAAATGCATGTGCTGTTATCTTAAAGCTGGACAAATTTTACATGTGTAAAATATAGAAGTGGTTCTCTGCTATCACAACCATATCAGTTACTGACCCTATGAGTGCTGCTACAGACCCGTGTATTATCACGATATTAATGCTGTCTTTTGTGATATAGTCAAATACACATTTGAATACTGACTGTTGGTGAAAAATCTGTTGTTTTTAGGCTACCAACATGAGACTACATGGTACCCTTAGTTTCTTATGCCTTTGTGTGTCACTACTTCATCTGCCCTTACAGTGATAAGACATTACACTGCTGCTACTAGTACTACACAAGAGCATAATTCCTCTGGTCCTTGCCTGTTTGTGTCTGCACTGGGCCTGCTCAGTGTGATAGAGCACAGTTAAGAGGGTGAGCATAGCCTTGTGCTGCAGTCTATATCTTTTGTGTGGGAGGATATGGAAGAGGGTGTGAAACAATTGGACAAAATGGCCCTAATGTGCTTAAAGAATCTTCTGTCTTTAATCAAAGCTCACACACATGCACCACAAAGGCAGACAGAGCAAACCCAATTCTCCGCCGTTTCTTCCGAGTGACTGTTCTTCTCTTGGCTTCAGTGCTTCTCTCTGTGCTTAAAATCAGGATCAGGTCGGCTTTGTGTTTTTTTTTTCCTGAACTGTCATTCTCACAGATTCATTGCCTCATCTCTTAAGGAAAGGACAACGGGGATTTGGCTTTAAAACCAGACAGCAAAGTGCAACTTTGTCTTTGTCTTGTTAGGATTGTATCCCATTGTTTGATTGCTTGATCCACTGATAAGTCATCATTTACCAACCACCTTTTCATATACTAGTTGTTGTTGTTGTTGTAGTTGGCATAAAAAGGAAACAATATAATTAATACCAAATTGACCATTAATCCACTAAATACCTGTGTCAGCCGTACACATTGCGGGTCTGTCAAGCTTTCAATTTCAGTTACTTTGTTGAAGCTGTGTGTGTAGAGCTGTAGTGATACTTGACATATAGAGAATAGAGAAGAAGTTAGAATGTCTTGCTAACTAGATGATTACTTCGATGGCCAAAGAGGGTTAAAGTTAGCTCTTGCCCTTTGTTAGATATGGGGAAGTTTAGACTTTATTCCCCAAACACACTGGTCAATCCCCATTCACCTTTAATATTAAAAGAGATATACACTCAGGACAATGCTTGGAGAATCAGTTCCAGACTTTGTGCGGAGTTCTACTTTCAAACACCTAGTGCACAGTAGGAGATTGTCTGAGACAGACGTGTTCTCACATCGGTGTCAGTGAGGGGTGGGACATCTGTGTAGATGCAAGTGGCATGACATAACACAGTCCACTAGAGGTTTCACAGGATAAAGTCCGGGTAATCTCTGAGCCATCTGATTTGGAGATTTGTGTTGTCACATTCAGCTCACCCAGGTTATGTCTAGATATGTTCAGGGTTCTAGTGCATGTCTGAAAGCAGCTAAAGTAGCAGACTGACCTTACAGTAACAGTACTATTTAGAACTTCTCTCAGTGGATCATCAACTTTTGAGGGCTGTGACACTTTACTCTACACATAATGCAGCTTTAGCTTAAGTCTTCTGGCATCCATCCATTGGTGCCATGGGAGGGCAGCTGTCATTGGGCAAGATGTGGGATAGACACTGGACCAATTGTTCTATAGTCCTATCCCAGTGCCACACATAGGTACACACTCACACTCACAACTACAGGCAATAGCTGCATGTCTTTGGACTGCGGGTGGAACATGCAAACTCTGATTAAAGATCATGGTTCAAACCTGTAACCTTCTAGCTGTAAGGTGGCAGTTCTAACCATTACACCACCATGCCACCCCTCTATATCATGTATGTATCCTTCCAGTGCACATTTCAGCCCCTTCCCCACATTCTTACTTTAAAGTCTGCAGAATTTTCAATCAGCTCATGCTACGAGAGTGTATGCTAAAAAGAGTTGCCAGCTACAGCTGTCATTTCATCTGAAAAAAAAAATGCAGTCAGAAGTGATAAACTTGTTTTGGTCCGCCTCTGCCTGAAAGGATCTATTGTTTTTATAATTACTAATAATGTCCAGGAGTAAATTTGCCACTGTTGGTGAAAACTAAATGTGCCTTACAACAAAGGAAAGTTGACACTATCTAAAAGGGCTGCTGGGTTTAGGGAACTTGTGACTTTGAAACATACTCAGACTTGTTTATGATCACGGGGCTCAGGTTATGTGGGTGATTACCTCATGGCCCACTGACATCAAATGTCTTTATTCCTTTAGTCCTGCCTATCCAGCACAGTGAAGAGATCAAGAGAGTGATCAGAAATGGCAGCTCATCTCATCTGTAATTTGATGATGAAATACATGGGAATGAAAGGAAAAAAAGGAGCATACCTGGGAGCATAAAAAGTATGATGGTTGCTTCATGACCGGTCCTCCTGCCCTTAGTGTAACATTCAGGGGAAGAGTGTCCCTTTGTTATCGCCCCCCTCTCCCTGGCAATTATCACAAACTCCACTTCCCCTGCCCTCCGGAGCCCAGAGAACTGAGCGGCCAGAGTGGGAGAATAGCTACATTTATAATTTTTTTCTTCTCTTTCCATAGATTAATTTTCTAGGAAGCCCTGTCACTGCTGTACAGGAAAGCGGAGAGAGAGGAATAGAGTGTAAAAAGGGGGGTGGAGGAGGTGGGATGTAGAGATTGGGGCTACAGTGCCCAAGCCTTCTCGCTTTTTCGTTTTCTTTTTCCTTTTTTTTTCCTTGACAGATCATTTTCCATGCAGGGGTATCAGGGGGTCTGGCCAATAATTGGCATGCAGATTGCAGCTGATGGCGTCCCGCAACAGAAGAAAAGAACTGGCTAGTTAGAATAATGAGCCAGGCTGCCTGATGGATGGGCAAAGGAGGAGGTCATACAAAATGTTTCAGACACAATTCCTAACCCCGCTGCCCCTCCTCCTCCTCCTCCTCCCAACCACACTGCTACCTGCACCTCCCATTTTTATTTTTCTATTTTTCACAAAGCCCTGATATTTCATTATTTCCTCCTCTGTCTGCCCTTCTGGGGCAGTTAAAGTCTTCCTCTTTCTTCTCCTCTCCTTTTATTTTTTTCTTCTTCCTAGCCCAGCTGTGAACACTTCCTTTACAATGTGCACAATTGTCTGCGTATATGTAGCACACAATGACAAGTATAGTTTTGGGTAAGTGGAGCCTCTGAAATGTCACAACTCATTAGTGGCTTGACACCCTTAAGAGACTGTAGTGTTTTAATTACAGTAAAGGAGTTAATTACTGGCCTCTCAGTGGATTTCTGGTTCTCACCCTGTGTTCGCTAGGAGAGTCCAAGTTTCAAATACAGGCCTAAATATAATGGAAATCAAACTCTGTCATGCTCACAGATGTACTTTTTTGTTGCAAACTTTTAATGGGATTTTGAAGGTGGGATAGGTCCATACATATATTGCTTTCACTTGTTAGAAACTTTCCTGCATTTGAAACCACTATAATAAAAAATCAGTAGTCAGTAGCCATTAATCACTTCTCTACAGTCTACTAACTATGATATTTTGGATTCATTCAAGCAAGAGATTGGCTCGTAACACAGGTCCTCTGTTTGGGAGACTCTCTATTAGTATTAGATCATGGGCCTTCCCTCTACAAAGCATGTTTTACCTCTTCACCACCCTCGGGGTTACATTTTATGGTGAATTCCTCTAATCCCTGCGGCTTTACGGATAATTAACCCAGAATGTCATTTTACTCTTTTGATCTACCTTCCAGGTCAGGCAGCCGGGTAAACAGAGGAATCATAATAGCCTGTAAGAGTCATTAAGTACCTTGTTGTATATTAGAGGATGAGGCACTTGCTTTCTTGTTTAGTTTGTTTTACTGGCACATTTAGTTTGGTTTTGAAAGATCTTTACCTGTTTACCACCCAAATGTGAATGTGGTGTTTTAGGACACTGTAAAGTCAGAGTACAAAAATGACGAAGCTACTACTAAACCACCAATAATTTACATTAATGTCTATAAAGACCTAATACTTAAGTAAAATTTTGTGGCATTTGTATCTGTACTACATCTATTTTCACCTACTTTATACTGATACTACATTACATAGAGAAATGGTGCACTTTTTATATTATGTTCTTAGTTATGTTGCAGATTAATATTTGACTTACTTACAAAATGAGATGCATTATCATAGATGAAACTAAAGATTATACTAGATCCACCTGGCCTTACACTTCAAATAGTTGCTAATGCTATATTGTATTGATCAGATTTTACAGTCTGCACAACGTCTTTAGACCCTCAAACTGAATAAGAAAAAGCTCTCCAAAGAAATCCTTTAATCCCTTTAATAACAGTATATATTTGTGTGTGTGTGTATATATATATATTTGTTTATTTTAAAAGTAAATAAGAAATACATGTAGCTGACAGTGCTATTGTATGTACTACTACTAATCTATCAGGGTACAATTTTAAGTGACAGCGTGCCCTACAGTTACAGTTACAGTTAAAACTCTAGTTTCTATGTTACAGGAGGTGTCTTCACTTATTGCAGTACATGTTTGGTTTAATTTTACTTGTGTATTTAATGTCATAGCTGTCTTAATTACTACAAAATTTATTCTCTTTATTTATCCCTGCAAGTTCACTTGTATACAACAGAGAACAACAAAAATAATAACAAAAAGGCTATAAGCTAAAGACAAGATGGTAATAAATGCATATACAGTAAATATAAAAAAATGACAAAAGAAATGTAAACACACATTGTAAAAACACATTGTATCAGCCCCTAGCTTATTCCAATTTAAAATTCACAAAGAGAAATTAAAATGTTTTCATTTAATCCAGAATTATTTTGTTTTCCACAGCAAACTCTGCTTGAGTTAGTCCATAGTATGAAACTGGGACACAGCTACTGGCTCATCCATCCATATTGTTTTCTAAATGCTTTATTGTTTTGGCAAATTATGTCAGTTTCTTGGGAGAAGGGGGGTGGGGAGGGTGGGGGTAAAATACAGAAGATTTATGGAAATAATGAACATGCTGTCACGATGGCAAGTTAGTGTCTTTCATTAACCTCATGAGTTGCTCTTTTATTGTGAAAGAACCCAACGAAATACAAAGGTTTGACGCTGGAAAGAGCAAAAAAAAAATCTCGTCAATGTTTGATCAAGTTCTGTGGCTGGAGCGGCTCTCCAAGCAGCTCTGCAAAGCTTAATCTCGCTTGCACCCTCATCAACACAACACAGAAGGGAACAAATTTACTGTTTCATCCTCATTCTTCCAGGCACGCTAAGGAGCTGTATACAGTACACACAAGATCAAAGCCTTAATTGAAAAATAATTATAGGTACTTAATCATAGAAAGCACTGGGCTAATTGAAGTGAAAACAAGGAGGCAAACGCAGACCCTCAGAATCGTGGCAGAAAGAGGATATTGTAAAAGCTTCTTCTTCAATCCCCATTGTCTTCCAGATTAAATAGGAGAGGGCTATTAGCAGAGTTAATTGGCTCTCTAATTTAGATCTCGCTCCACTGAAAGCATAACGGATGTGAGCCTGTCGACCAATGATGTGTGCACTCTGTCACACTGTCCTGTTGGACTGTGATTGGTTAATTGCTCAGGGATTTTTGAAGTTTTCTCTCATTCTTCAAATGTAACAGATTTGTGGGGGCTGCGTTTGTCTCCCTGGCTGCCCAGGTAGAATTCATTGTTTGGAGGTTTGAAGTGGGCGAAAGTGGAATTTCATGTGCCACAACTAGATCACTCAGTCTGCCTTCTGGCTCACACTAACCTAACGCTATAACACTGTTTTCATACTGATTCCTGGCATATGCGCCCTTGTTCGCAGAAGGAAGTATGTACTGAATTCCCGATTGTCCTCCTCCTGACCTGCTCATATTTTTGCAGAAGTTCCTGATGCCCTCAGAGAAACAGCACATTCACTCCAGGCCCTGTTACGTGAAAGGCCTCCTTATCACAAAACCCAGCAAGTTTGCTCCCTGCTGCGACGGCCGCCTGTGTTCTCTGCACTCACTCTGCCCTCTAGTGTCTGCCAGGCAGCAGTGCACTGATTACTGAATGAAAACCCATTTAGACTCCCAAAAGGTGGAAGAAAGTAAATGGGCCATTTTTCTACAATTTTCCAAGACAGCCTTTCATCATTTCACCACATCTTTTCCTAGTGTTTTCTTATTGTAGCCTGAGTAGTAATGGAGCTCTTGACTGGAGTTCAAAATAGAAGCTGGTGTGGAAATTTTCTTTCAAGGTCTGTCACCCAAACTTTCTTTTTTGTAACCAGAGTTTTCACTGACTTTCAAAAGTCAGTGAAGAAAATGACGGCAGATTATGTTACATGCTCTGCTAGATGAAGTTGCTTTAAAACGACTCTAATCAATATTTTGTTGCTGGTGTGGCTCTGAGGGCAGGGACAGATCTACAGGGGGGCAACGGGGAACCACTGTCACATATATATATATACATGTATATATAAATATATATGTATATATATAGGGTTAGATATTTGTAAAAATGTGACATATATTTAATATAATTTTTGCCTGTGCCACTGGGGTTGCATTGACTGGCAGACAGCTATGCGTTGAGGGGTGAAACACCACTCGGCACTGCATTAATGCTTCTTACAGTGAGCAGAATAAACATCAGCAACAGAGAAGTCCTATGATTGTAACTACTTGGAAAATCCATTTATGTGAAGTAGCTTCTCTTTTGATGAATATTTATGTGGGCAGCTCGTGATAAGTCAACAAAGGCTCCAACAGATTCTGGAAAAAGTTGTTTGCTTAAGGTTCAGCCTACTGGGAGACAAATGGCTTTGCACAGCAGACAGCAAAAATCATTAGTACAGCTGGTAACAGGCTGCTTTTTTCTACTGAAAGTGATCAAATTCATGTCACCTGAACTACTTTCATTAGTAAGTTACTGCCTTTAAAAGTAACTGTTTCACCTTCTTTTTCTTTATAGCAGCATGATTCATTATGTGGCACTTGAACTGAGTTTGAAAGCTTTGACTCTGATAACAGTTGGTAAAATGCACAGAAATTAGTTGTGGTTATATATAATTCCCTCATCATGTCATTCTCAAATGACTACATAATCACTTTTATTTAGTTTCTTAAATGATAAATGGGACTAATACATTTGTAATAATAACATATTCACCAGTATAAACACACTGAACAAAGTCCCAGCTGAGTTTCGATGCAGCCCTTTTCTGTCTCACATGTTCTCCTCGACATATCAGCCACAGTCAAATTGGTTTCAGTTCTCCACAATCATATCAGTATTTACTGTTGCCTGACTGGGTGCTGGTGCCACAGTGACACAAAGCACCCACCCCAAAAACAGTGTCATCTAGTATCGTTTAACACAGTCTGACCGAAACGCTGTGCAATGTTTAATCTGTGAATGTTGTGCCTCTAGGATGAAACTGTTTAAGACACAATTTCATGTAGTCATATTAAAACACAGTAAACAGGCCACACTCTCATACTACATACATATACACTGTGATATACTGTTAAATGCTTACTGCCAATATACAGTGGAACTAAAGTGTATATAGGCAGTGAATAAAAAACCTTCAGCACCAGGTGACCAAGCTGAAATAAAGGATCATTATAAATAATAATAAATAAATCATAACTCTTAATAATGTATTATTACATTTTTAAGTGTGTTCATATTAGTTTTTGTCGTACTACAGTTTTGTAGCATGAATGATGTTGAATTAACCTTCATTTGTTTGTTAGTTACTAATGTAACTCCAAATACTGACTAGTACTAGTACTGAATAGTATTCAGTAGTCATTTATTGTTATTACTTCATATCACAATACATAAAGTTGCGTATTTGACATATCTTACAGCAAACTACATGTACAAGTTTATTGTCTCTTAAATGAGGGTTTTTCTATTTAAATAAAATTTCTTGCCAAACGCTAAATGTTAAGTAACAACAGACTCCATAAGCTACTGCTCATACCAGAGCAGGTGAGGCTGTAGTGGGAAATGTCGTCTATATATTGAACTGAGCAACGGTGTATTTTACAGCTTATGACTTTATTTGTTAAAGGAATAATGTGTTTTTTTTCTGTTTGGAAAATATAATTTCTCACCATAAAGGCCGTGAAAAGATATATTTTGAATCACATTCTTATTCTAAGCATCACGTTCCTGCTGTACATGAGCAGACACCTTTCAGCCTCTGTTTTAGGTCAGTTTGGGTGATTTCATCCTTCTGTGCTCTTGTCACATGACATCATATCCAGGAAACAGTGAAGTCACACTTTGATGGTTGGTTGGTGGGTTGTTTGCTCATGTTGTCAGACCACCGACAATCAAATCCAATCAGAGCATAGTACTGCAATAAGAAATAGTAGGTACCACCACCACCAGATAATCTTTGGTGTTTTTGTACACGCTTCATAACACTGTGTCTAAAACTCTGTCTGGATTCACCTTCATGGTTTGACGGTGACTGAATTTCCTCTCATTGAGGTCTCTGACAAACACTGTTAGCACTTCAAAAAAATCCAGAGGTGACTGTAAACAACATCAGTACCACATCATGTTCACCCTTTACAAACCGCAATTAACAATAAGTCATATTTAACTGATACTGATACGCTCCACCCAACTTCGTCTGTAGCCTACATGACTGGACTGTGTGCAAACACACGGGGTCATTGGTGAAGTCCTTTTTGACTTCACACCTGCAGATATCATATTCAAACACACAGCCGCAGTGCTCAGGAGTGGTTGCTTTAGAGTCCAGAGTTTTTTGTTCCAGCAGCAGAGAAAAAACAGCACTATGGCAGCAACTCTCTGTCAGGTGTTGGGGTTCATCCTCAGTTTGATAGGGGTGGCGGGAATAATTGCTGCGACGGGTATGGACCAGTGGGCAACGGAAGACCTCTTCGACAACCCTGTGACGGCCGTATACTCGTACTCAGGCCTGTGGAGGTCGTGTGTCCGGCAGAGCTCCGGTTTCACAGAGTGCCGTCCTTATTTCACCATTCTTGGACTGCCAGGTATGTTTTTAGGTGTCAACGGAAACACAGAGTCAACGCGATTACAAATTTAAAGAATCTCAACAGGCCGACATAGCTGCATGTTCATTTTCTATGAAATGTTGTTATTATACTGGACGTTTTGGCTAAATATTGAGGAAAAAATTAAAAAGACTGAGGAATAATCACACATTATAGATTATACGTTATAGAACATAATGATGAAAGGTCAGACCACACCCTCCCTGACGAAGGGGTGGAAACTGCCGAAACTGTGACAAAGACTTTTGAAAATTCCAGGTAAACACCTGATAAGACCTGTTCCCTGTTGAAGCGTACATAACGATAAGCAGCAGCACCGACACGGCCATTTCATGACACAGGTGGTGACTTTGTTTGAGCGGGACATCTAAAATGGCTGCCTCGATGATTCAGTTAATAGGATTCATGTTGTCCGCGTTGGGGCAATTTTTAATATCAGCAGCAACGGCAATGGACATGTGGAGCTTACAAGACCGGTCTCTTACAGTCGTAACAAATGTTTACACCTATTCCGGGTTATGGAACTCGTGTGTAGGGACTGCATACGGTACAACACAGTGCAGGCCTTATTTTACCATACTAGGACTGCCAGGTAAGAGAATTACGGAAAAAAAGACATTTATCGAATATTTCCCCACGTGATGGATTAAAAAGAACATATTCTAAAAGACCTTGGAAGGTACTTTAGAATATTTAGAGTTTTTAGGGCAGATTTTCTCCATTTCCTCGCTGCCTAAAAAAATGCAGTCGACTGCAGAAAACATGGTGTCTCTCCGGAATCAAATGGAAATTTGATGAAACTTCCAAAGCTTAGCTGAGCAAGCACAAGCTTTACCAGAGTGTCACACAATGTAAAGTACATTTCCACGCTCTGTACTTAACAGCTGAATGTAGTGTAGAGCAAATAGTATATAAGGTTTAAAGGCTACAGTATCTCCAGCCTTTGAAAGATGAGATAAAGATAGAACTGATATTATTTGTCACTGATGAAAAAAAATCTCTTTATCAGATTTTGACCCAACAGTTTTACAAGTAGTTCATTTAAGAAGGTCTTAAAGACCGTTTAGCGCTATGATAAAGTAATTCACTTTTGCCTTAGCATTATTGTTCATGTATGTGTTTTTGTATAGAAAGTAAGTACAGGAAGTTTTTCTGCTTTTCCTGTAAAACACTGGAGTGGTGATGTGTAGTGATTTATAATACATTAATCATGGTACTCACATCTTTACTTAAGAAAACACAGGTTATTTTCAGACAGTGTAAAAATACTGTAATATATTTTTTACAACAAAGTACACGGTCAAGTTATCAGCAACATATAGTCTAAGGATCAAAAGCATTGTATTCTAATATTACAGGGTTATTTCTATTTATGCATTAATGTACAATGAACCTTTTATTTGCAGCTTGTAGAAGTGTTACAGAAGAAGTTCATTTGTAGGTACTTTCCTGGTACTTTATAAAAATGTGCATTTTACTTGTTAAAGTCTTGTAACTATATATACATAACTATATTTATATACAGGTGAGCGGAATAAATAGTATTAACCTCAATATTTGATAAAATACTTACATTACATTCTGTTATTTGCTGATCCATTAGCTAAACAGATAAAGTGAGGATACATTTCCTAAATTGCTGAACTTTGATTTTCAGCCCTGCTCCAAGCTGTCCGAGCCTTGATGATTGTTGGGATTGTTCTCGGAGCGATCAGTTGCCTGATCGCCATATTTGCACTGAAGTGCCTGAAAATGGGGAACATGGAGGACAACATCAAAGCAACAATGACTCTGACGGCCGGGATCATGTTTCTTCTTGCAGGTGCAGACATCTTTTGTTCACAGTGTCTAGTTATGTTATTGCAGTTAATGCATGTTGCACTAATTCTGTTGTTTGGTGTTACATTCAGGTGTCTGTGGCATTGCTGGGGTGTCAGCTTTTGCTAACTTGATCGTGCAAAGTTTTCAGTTCACTACATATTCCAGCGGTGGATTCGGTATGTACGGAGGAGCAAGTGTTGGTGGACTCACAGGAGCTCTGACTCCAAGGTAAATATTTAATTATGATAAATACAAATTATGCTTTTTCTGCTAAAACAGTGTCATGATGTTTTACCATATCTGTTGTGGTCTTTCAGGTACACTTTTGGCCCGGCTCTTTTCGTGGGGTGGATCGGTGGAGCTATCTTGGTCATCGGAGGCGTGATGATGTGTCTGGCCTGTCGTGGGATGGCTCCAGAAAGAAAGCAACGGTATGGTCATCACTGAAGGAAACAGTCTGACTTCTTGTGACCTTTTAACAGGCCTGATACTGTAGGAGCCGCAGGAACTTTGACGTAACTTCTCTCCTCCTGTATAGTAAAGAGATGAGAGCAGTGTGCTAAATAGAGCAGGTCCAGTAGAAATGTCCAGTAAGCAGGTGCTATGCAAAGTACCAGACACATACAGAGTGTATGTTATCTGCTGTAAAATAAAATCACTGAATGTCTGAAATATTGGCTTCTGACAAAGCTGACCAACAATATAAAACACCACTGGGTACATTTGTTATGCCGTGTGGCAGTAAGCGTCTTAGTCCCTTTAAAATTTAAGAGCACATACTCAGCAAAATGTAAATGGAAGTCTTTTGGTGTATTTTCTTTTTCTTTGCATATATAATGCATGAGTAGCAAATGCTTACAAAGCTGCTTACATGACAGTCCACAAGGTCCTTATTTTCTTGTGGTTCTCCTATTCTTTCTGACTACTTTAACATCTCCACGAGTGGTGAAATGTCCTGATGTAATGAGGTTGGAGCTGGTGTGAGTCTGGATGTCTGGATCTATAACTATTTCCTCATGGGATTACTGAATTATATAAAAAGGATCAAAAAGGTTTCAAACCAGACTCTTAATTACTGTTCTTTTCTGTCCTTTACTTAAAATGGATTATTTTCTGATATTCTTCAGGTACGATGGAATGGCCTACAAAGCAGCCTCTCACCACACCATCTACAAGTCTGATATCGGCCCCCGTCCAGCCTACAATGATTCCTACAAGGCCCAGAGTGCAGAGGGAAGGCAGACGAGTCAGAAATTTGACTATGTGTAGATTAATTACTCTTAACAATACCTCTTTTTTATGTTCTACAGCTCTGTGAAAATCCAGTTCTTCTTCTTTTTTTGCCTGCATTCATGGAAAGAGTGTTTTATTTTATTTCTCTCTCTGTTTTATTTCTAATTCACTAGAAGTGCTAAACATTTATGTGTAATTTTTATTTTAAACATTCAACTTTCAATAGCATTACATAATCCTAATTACCAAATGCTGTTTTGTGCTTTGTGTTGTTATTTTTTCTTTTTGTTCCAAAGAAATTAAATAAA
>JAUBNQ010000020.1:3940917-3955670 GCA_032353495.1 Ctenopoma kingsleyae | reverse complement strand
ATGGAGAAGGCCACCTAATTTATATAACTCTAACCCTAAAGCAAACTCTAGTCCTAAAACTTTTATATTAAATTACATTTGCCTAAAAGTTACTGCTTTCTTAACTTTACATTACATTTATTACATGAATTGCATCACTGGTCACTACATGACTGAATTACAATCATGCAAACAACGCAAATTGGTTGTGATTAAGCATAAAGACATCTGGGTTAGGTTTGGGCACTAAAAATGACAGCTTCAATAACAATCAACAGAAAGCTGTCTTATACTGGAATCAAACTCTGTAGTGTCATGTCAAACTTTGAGAGTACTGGTTGATGTGTAATATTTACTGCAGACACTACACGTCATCAAACAGTAAAAGGTATGTGTCGATCGTCATAAACATTCTTTTTCATGACTTCTCACTCATCACAAATCTATTCTTGAACGAGACTGAAGGTCAAACAAAGCTCCTGCACCACCACCCGCATAAAGCCAACGAGAAATTAAGTCGCACCAGAGAGTATGAAACTTTATGAACTGTTGATAAAATACCAATGCAAAAGCAACTTTCTTGTTTGATTTTTCTATTCTATATAATAGAATAGATACATATATATAGGTGAGAATTATTATGCATTAAAACCAGTAAGACTCGGTGTCAATGCAGCTGAAAAATCCTTCTGTGCACTGCAGTGTCTCTGACATACATGCTGGATCAGGCAGTTAATTGATGCCTTTAGATCTCTGTCTTTTGTTGTACTTTATCTTGTATGACTTGTCCTTGAGCTCTCCTTTATATCAGAGCACCATCAAAATATGGCATAATTAATTTGTTGTTCTGTGTCATGTGGTTTCATTTTCTGTGAATACAGTCAAAGGCCTTCAATAAAACAAGGTGCTGAACTTGCGCGCTTTCTCTTGTGTGTGGGTTGGGAGAGCTCACACTTCAATTATTCCTCCTTAACAATAAGTCATTATAATCCTGGCGGATATAGAAAGGTGACTCCCCAAAGAAAAAAGATGTTATTTAATGATACAGATCCGTTCATGACAAGTGAGTCACATTAAGACAACTCAAAGCCTGTTATCTTACAACAACACATTCCAAAGTCTATGTTTCATGCACGCTGCAATATCTTCTCCTGCACTGCCACACCTCCAGTGCAGATTAGCTCCATCTATGTGTGTGTGAGGGAGGAAAGGAAAACAATCTTGCACTAACAAAACCATTATTAGTTCATTATGAATTAGAGAGCCACATCTGCAACTAATACATGACCAGGTGGGATTTGTAAAGAGAGTACAGTGTAGAGTTTGTTCCACTAATGCATTATAAACACTGCAAGAACATGTGGCCTTTGAGGTTATAGTTACACTGAATATGGAGGTTGATGTTACTCAGATATAATGTTTCTCACATGGGTCAACATTTTTGAATTAAACAGTCTGGGATGAAACGAAGCGGCGCCCTTGTTTTTTTTCTCACAGAAAGCTTTTATGTCAGCGCTTTGGGCTCTTTCTGGCCACTTTCGCTGCAATTTAAGGGCAGAATTTCTAGTGTTCTTTGTCGTGATCATTTGTGAATGAATATCCTGTAGAACAAGATGGATGGTGCTACATATATAAAGAGAGAAATTAGGAAGCTATTCATTGCAATCAGATTTAGGACATAAGCAATTTATTTACTCTCAGTATTCATTTAAATTGCATTTAGCTCTCAGTCGTCATGTCAACTCTGTGATTAGAAAGGTGGGTACAAAGCCATTTTCCCAGGCTGCTCAAGCAGATTTTGGCTTGAAAGAGAGCACCGCAATGAGAGAAAAGGGACATCAAAATAGGTCTCTTGTCATCAGGTCCCAGTATGATCCCCATTTGCCTTTCCCCAGGTGATCCGTCAGCAAGCCTTGATCAAAAAGGGATACGTCTTCGAGCGTTGCCCCTTTCCAAGAGATGAGTGTCCCTCACTGTCCCACTGCAATCACTTCCTGTGAGCCAGGAAGCCCCAAACAAAGACTTGCCCTTTCTCCCGAGCAGCGTGAGTGCAGCAAAAGGAATACAACACATATTTATGAGATTATCTGGCATCTCATGTTTCATCATAATGAAAGAAAGAATTGTTTCAGCCTCGGAGAGTTGAAACATGTGACACCAGGAAATGGTCTGGTACTGTTGCTCTCTTGTCTGAGAGAAGGAGTGAATTTTTTTGGCAAGGAGGCTAAGTGATGATGCTGTTCAGAAACTAGTTGGACAGCATGGAATCAGCAGGGGAGAGAAGCAACATGCTGTTTGGAGAATATACTAAAGATGGGCCCACAAACAAGAACAATAATGGTCTTATCTTATTCCCCTCATTTATTAAAGTTTTTAAAGTAGTTTTTTGGCTGAGTAAAGTAAGCCTTTGCTAAGGAGGCTACAGTAGTAGGTTTGTATCTTTTGGACCCGCCACACCAGCTGGGGGAATCTCTGTGCTGAAAGGAATGAGTAATGTTTTTGCCTCCAAAAATAACCACTTTTCTTCCATTTGTTCTGCTAATGCTGCTCAGAGGCCAAAAACAAGACGTTTGCAGTTGCAAGAGCATGAAAAAAAACAAAAAACAAACATGCACGCTTAGCAAAACCTCTCCCATGATAAATAAAGGTAAAACATCAACAGCTGCAGGGACAGTTGCCTTGCCTGTGTTTGCTCTGGGTGCCCGAGTGACGTAGTCAGACTTGGTTTCAGTGGGATCATCTGAGGCAAAAGCCTAGAACTAGGGGGGTATTAAATGGCTGGTTTAAAGACTAGGTCTTTATTTTGACTTTGCTCTAAAGTTCACATTTTGGAACAACTGGTTTTAAAGTTGCAGTACCACAGAAGGTGACTGCAAAAACTGTGGAAACAACATCTTAATGAAGTTTTATTAAAATCTAGTCTAAAATTATTATGATGATTAAAATGAATGTGTTGCTGAATCTTAGCTAATTCCACATGGTGCATTGTTAAGGGATTAGAGACTTTCCTAATTTAGAAAGAACAGCTATCACTTTATTTGAACATAAAACACACTTAAACGTAAATGTTGCTAAAAATTCCCAAACTGTGTATTGCAGGAGTTTTCTTTATATTTCCATTACAGATGGGGGCTGTAGTGATCTTGTCCATGTGAAAGAGTAAATTTAAAAATGTAAAATTAGATCAAGCTGCACCATATTTCGATGTTTGTTTTGGGACAGCAGGGCTGAGCTCTGGGGTGGCTGCATTTGGTGTGTGTCACTGTGGAGGTAAGATGTTTATTCCTATAATCAAAAGCGTTCCCTTGATGCTATTCATTAAGACAGTCACACTACAATTCATTTTGTGACTGACGTGGCAGACATGAGGTTTCCTTATGTCCACTAAACACATGCAATTCAGGATGGGTAACTCTGCTCAGTTAGAGTGATGTGGGCATTATAGTCAGTGTTATGATACATGTAATCATCTCTGTGGACCTACACTTTAAATAACTATGGTAACTATGGTAACCATAAGTCACAAACAAACAAAGTAAGGTGACAAAAGAAAAAACAGCATAAATGTAATGAAATGTGTCATCATAGGATAAAGGTTATCACTAAGTGTGCAAGTGGTCCCAAACAATGCCCCCATCAGCATTACAGAGACACCAGATCCCCTCACTGTGGGGGTCAAGTGTTCTGGCCTGCACCGTTCTCTTGGTGTACACCACACATGCACTCGCCAACTTGTTGAGAATATGATGAAGGATGATTCACCTGACCATATGGCGTTTTGCACGTCTCTATTAACCACTGCCTTGGTTTTTGCACCACTGAACTCTCAAATGTGCATTTATCAGCATTTTTACACATGCCACAGAGCATGACCGGATGTTAATTGCTCAACTGCGTGGAAGCATTTGCTATGTTTCTCTACTCATTTATTTAGGTTTTTCCCTTTTTAAAAAAAAATTGTCACCTGTTTGCACCTGTACATAGGATATTTTATTTTTTTTAATTTTCAGCTGCTGCTCAGCTACATCTAACGTTTCTAGTTAGGCTAACTGGATACAATACTTGCAGATTAAGGGTTAGAGCATTTTAGATTTAAAACAATTAAAAGTTGTCAAACTAAATGATGATTTAATCCCACGTCCTGTGTGGATGCAGGTTTTAAGTGCAAAGCATAAAACAGATTAACAAAAAGATTCTTGCACACTATCTTGTTTGGCCTGTAATATTTGTTAATTTACAGTTTTACTGTTTGATCTCATAAATCCATGTAGACACAGAAACGTTACCCGCTGTTATCCAATCAGAGGAGCACAGAAATCAAATCAGTGACTGGGATCACCTTGTCACACACATCCTCGTAACAATTCATTCCAGGGACTGAATAGGTAAATTGAGGCCATAATATAAATTCCTTAAAACAATTAAGGACAATGTCCATAATACCGTAGAAGCTATAGAACTGCTGCAAAAGGTTTGTGTGGATATTGTTCTGTTTTGGAGACAGTTTAAACAATGCTTGCGTAAGTTTCTTTAATCTTGTTATTGTTTCTGCTTTACATCTGTTTCTGTGTGTGCGCATGTGTGTGTGTGTGTGTACTCAAACATCTCTGATACAAATTCTCAACACAAAACGTTTTGTTTTTCTCATGCTTATTGGTTTTTCCTAGAACCATTAATCCCCATCAGAAATGACCAAAAAACTAAAACAGTGACTGATGGCACTTTGCGCCACGTCGTCTGATTTTCTTGACAAATCTCATTATTGATGTGGCACAAAAAATAATAGTCCAAGCCACCCAGAGGAATGTTTCCCCTCCCTTTTGAGGAGAGAGGTGGAAGGGTGTATGTACACTGTTATCTGCTTTTCATCGCAAGCAACCTAAGCGGCTATAAATGAGGCAGGGCAGTAGAGCTTTGCAATGGTAAATAAGGTGTCTGATTGAAAGATTGGCCCACCTGACCATGACTGTCAGAGGGCCTCATCCGAACGCAGGCAACCACAAAGCTCTGCCTGCGTCCTCCAGCACCCACTGCCTACTCTGCACAGCCCAAATAGCTGGGACGGGACCCGTGTCTGAGGAGATTGCTTTCGGAGCGCTGTGACTGGACCCTGATAGAGGAACACTTATCTCTGGGTAATTACCCTCTGTGCACAATGAATAAAATGAGAGACAGCTCCATAATCTATGGTCTGGCAAGCTCGGAGATTACACAGCCACTCATATTAGTCGCCAAGACTAATATGCAGAGATGATAAACAAGTGAGGTCATCTTTGGCTTGTCTTGATATAGAGTGGGAGCTGTTCAGATTTATTTTATACTGAAATTTATTTCATTTTAATTGCACACATACTTGGAAAAGCACTCTATTAGCAGATCTATAGTGTTCCCTCAGAAACATACTGTACAGTAAAACAACCTTACTGTGTACCACAGGGAATTTAACCTGAGACTCTCACGTCCACTAATTTGGGCAACGCACACAAAAGAATGCATATTAGATTTCACTTCCCAGGAAGGTGAGAGTATTTTTGCAAAGTCACCCCATGGTTATGGATATTTTGAGCTCTCCATAGTCTGCTGTCTTTGTGGAGGGTATAAGACTTCCCCACTCTATTGTTGAGCTTTGTAATTGGCTGTGTGTTCATGACAAAAGAGGCTCATGGAGGGACCCTGATGAGAAACTGCCTCAATCCAGCCCCTCTGTTTCTGGATGGGCTTAATTAGAATTGCTGCAAAGACCCTAAGGGCCAGAGAGAGGGCCTATTTCATTTTCCTGTTGTCTTTTGTCATCCTCACATCGTCTTCCCTAATTATTTCAGAGCCAAGAAAATCTGCTGGAAGGATTGGGTAAGTGTCTGAAGAGGCCAGTGTCTTAGATTAGCCAGAAATGCATCATTAGAACTGTGAGAGAAGTAAAGTTTAGGAGAGAAGAGATTAATTCCAATAAGCAATTAGCCACTAACCATAGGCTAATCACTGCACCAGCATGTCACCCATATATATATTTATATACATTACTAATATCAGATACTCTTGTGGTTCAAGGAATAGCTTGATATTTTGATAAACACACATGATCTTTTTGTGAATTAAATAAACTGATAATGTCCTGTATGTATGATATATGATAAATATAGTCTCGATTCTTCACAGCACCACTTTACAGTAGGTGCATTTATTTATATTTGAACAACCAGACTAGCTACAGTATTTCCCTGTTTCCACTCTTTATGCTAAGATAAGCTTATTGTGGCTGTAGCATCATATTTATGATATATGTTATGATGCCTTTATTTTCTTTTAGGTCTTGGCAAGAGAACAAATAAGCACACTAATCAAATGATGCAATTCATATGTTCAGATATTATTATTATTTTTCACAAACACAAGAGTTTGAGGACCTTCTGTGGATTTTATAATAAATAGATTTGTTGAACAGCAGTTGCTCTGGTTCTTTGTTAGTTCGAGCACACTTAGAGTTCACTAAGTGGAGATTTCTGTATTTCATTTCAAGAAAATATCCTGATATACCTTAAAAAGAATAACATCAGCTGAAATAACTACAGTACAATAAATAGTGTTGGGCATGGAAACATAATCACATTGCCACTCATTCTGTGCTGCTTACAGTAAATAACTTTCAGACTGATATTTCACATACAGTAACGTGTATAGAATAAAAAACAACACACATTATTGTGTGACACAGTGATAGCATCGCCCAGAATTCCTATTTGTTTTAGCCAGGCGTAAACAGCATATTTTCTTGAGGTCAGATCATACAGTCTATGAATCAGAGTTCATTAGCTGAATATGTTGCTATTCTGACTTGTATGGAATGATTGTGCAAAGTGTGACTCAGTGAAAGAAATTTGTTGATACTCCGTATTTACTTGCCATAACTTTGATATAATGCCTCTGAGTTTTGTTTATGGTTAGTATGCACATCTGGCAGCATTGATACTGCCTTTGACAGTTAAGCAACACGTTCAGCTTGTTAACAAATGTATTATTCGTCTTTAACACCTAAGACATCTTAATTTTGATGGTGCATCTTAAATTTGATTAGTTAGTAACTCCTAGTTTTAAATAACTTGGGAAGGACTATAGAGTCATGGATTTATGATAAGCCGTGCAAGATACAGAATATGCTGCATACCATTACCCAAGGTGAAAAGAGGATAGACAGCAGTCAGCACAAATCCATAGCACATACATGCAATATCTGCATAGTTGGAGTGAAACTGCATCCTGGCATAAATAGTCCCTGACTGTGCAAATGGAAGGTGTGAAAGAGGCTGCAGTGCCATTACTGTACACAGTAAGAACTCATTCGGTGAAGCCGTTAGTTGGAGCAGTTAATCACTTGACATAAATAGCCTTAAGAGTAACAATTTACCTGTCGAATTGTACATGTAAAGTCAATCACATTGGTTCCTTCTGCACATACTGCCTGTACTGTAGTAGAAAGCTATTTAGCAGGGATGTTGCGCTGTATGAGGGTGATAGGAGTAATCAAGGAGGGGAGGGGGCTTCTCCATAGGAAGTTCCTGCAAACAGAGTGCACCCACTTTTTAAACCCCATTTGTCTTGTTAATGCTCCCCTCTGATTACCTGATTGCACTGGATGACTGTGGAGAAATCTGATTGCGTAAAATTATATAGAGCAAACTTTTGATTGGGGAGGGATCTGGCGAGCTTGCTGCCACCATTGACAGGCTTTGTGAAATTTGGCCTCGCTGATTTGAAATCAGCTAAGTGTCACGTCTCGTAATTGTAATCAGAACTTAATTTTTTATCCTTGGTCTCTTTCACAGCACAACTTTTCTCATGTAAACTTTTAAAGCTTGAACAATACTGCAGCTATGTTCTACATACATAAAACACACACACATCCATTTTCAAAGTAAGATCATTCTGAGAGACTCTTTGCTTCCATATGAGTCAATGACAGTGGATACTCTTTACATTCAGTGTGTGCACAGCTCCACTGTCTCTTAAACATAGCACATCATGAATTCATTATGTCCTTGGTTAGTTTAAACATATTGCCTTAAGCAGATTTGCGTGTAGATGTTCGTGCCCATTCTCACTTCATTTCACACTTTGAACTGAACCTCGTCTTGGCCCTTCAGAGCCATCTGGATCAAAGCTGTTCAAATGTCAGAAATGAAAATGAATGGTAAACAAAGTAGACAGATACCATCTTAATTCATAGCCAGCAGTTAAATTATAGCTTTGAAAAGAATTTTAATGTAAATAAAAATATTCAAAAGGCAAAAAAATGTAATAATCAAATGATGTCTTTGGAAACTCATTAATGTTATCAGTCCTCAATCAACAAGTTTAATGGAACACATTTTTGTTATGACGTGCTGCAATTTCATTAATTTCCTCACTCAGACTTTCAGTCCAGGAAGAAAGTGTGTACTTCAAGTGCGGATTACTGGTTACAGGGAAAGCCAAATATTTTTCTTTATTAGATTAGAAAATCAAGGTAATTTAAAGGTAGGTTGATTTTTTTTTTTTCCAAATGTAATACTGGTGACATTTCAATGATTGGAATCACAATCAGAGGCGTTTGAAAATCCATACTTCACAACATTGCATACTCTTCATTAATTAACTTCCTATTGATCGCTGACCTTGCCACTTCAACTTATTTCCATTTCACACATCAGCTTACAATTGAGTCAGCTTGTGTTACAGTAAAATACAGTGCATGGGTAATAATGTAAGTTCTAGCCATTCCTGTCCTTTCAGACATTTTAAGTGCAGGCTTTAGACTGGGGCTCAAGGACCCACCAAACAGCAGGCTCAAAGGTTGGAGGACGTTATGAATTCTTTACAGGGCTGACACTGCCTGTGTTTTGCACTTGTCAGAGCTTAATTTTCAAGCTAAAATGTGGAGTACTATTCAAGCAAACATCAGAGAAAAACAGGCATTTCTTTCTCAGGTAAAGCTACACAGATGAAGTGCAGAAGTTCTTGCACATGTGTAACATACAAACTAACATCATTAGAATATAAAAATATAACAAAAACACTTAAAGTTTAAATTAAAAAATAAAGCAATTTTCAGTTTCTCAAACTGCATTTGAAACAAATATGGCTCTTGTACAGCATTTAATCATTAGAGATGCTGTGTGTTAACAAATGCATTAACAAATCTTCAAACTTAACTGACTGCACTGAATCGTTGTTGTTACTAAACATATCAGTTGCTTAAAATGGACATCCTCACTGGAGACTGAGAGCACAGCTGTCAATACAGCCATGCAGAAGCTCTATAAAAGAAACAATCACAATGTGATAACTCAGTTACAAATAGCTAAAATCAGCTGACGTAATTTGTAGTTGTTATTAGCCAAGTCATAGCATTCTTTAATAATTGCGTTTTCATTGTCTAACTTCCCCATGTGGCATTCAAATTGGAATTGGCTGCAAATGTTGCATGCACATATTGGACATGCAGAAGTCATTACATGCAGTGTTTTCTACAAATCAATATGTATATATTATGTATATGTATAAATATGTGTATTAGTAGTATAATATTACCACCAGCAGGCAAACAAATAAAGGATCTACCAATTACACTCAAGCATTGCAGCAAGTTTAATCCTCGAGCAGTGTTTCAGTCTAAGTTGTTGAAGTTGTACTGTGTCACCTTCTAGTATTATTATGGAAAATGTCCGATAAACACCTTGCAGGAAATGATTTCACATTGTAAGTCTAATAGTCACTCTGCTTTTGGCTCTGTTTTGGTCTCCACTAACCCTTTAAATACTAAATACTCCTATAATCACCTACTAATTGCTAACTTTGCCTTTCTGACATTTGGTGCTGGCCAGGTAGTGTACAGTCAGAACCTTTTCACGAAAAAAGGTGGAAAAGCTGGAAACAGGGTTGATAGAATAATAATAACACACTTTATTGATTCCCATGGGGAAATTCTTGTTTGGACAGCTGCAGTGGAAGATGGCAGTACTGTGGCGTTTCGATACCTTGTACAAAGGGACCTCAACATTCAGCCTGGAGAACTCTAACCACTGACCCTTGGGTTTATAGTCGACTGAACTGAGAGCTGAACTCAAATGTAGATTATGGTTATAATAATTTATCTGCTTTTCACTATGGGTGAGCTCTTTAACATTACACATCTTCATTTAATCCTTTGTTAGTTTTAAAATGTCAGCTAGTGCAGGTTTAAGATTACTAAACCACACCTGCACTGTAAGACAATTCGGTAACATACTGTATTACTTTTTAGTATTACTTTTCTAGCAAATTAAAAAATAAGAGCAGCTTGTAGATGTTTTGAAATTCTTGTAATGCCAAAAAGGTGATAACACTGCTTACTTTGTGCCCCAAACTAGACTCTGTATACTATGGCAGAACATGCAATTTCCTGTATTAGCATCAGGTTTGTTCAGGCTTACATATAGGCATATCATCAGAGCCTTTAATCTGGGCTTATTCACCTTAAAGTCAAATATCTTTGTTGAATAGATTGCAGCAAAGTTGGAGGTAGACTGCAGAAGGACAAAAACTTAACTTGCCTTGTCAAATGTGTCAAGGTATTGATAGCATGTTAGCTCAGAGTGTCCTGAGGATAATGACAGCCATACTGCATGGCGGAGACACCATTATATACTCAACGACTCCTCAACATTTTGGACCATCTCCATGCAGCATTCGTTTTTGGCTCCTGAGCCTCCAGCCACCTGTGCAACTTGTAATAAAACTGTCACAAATGAATGAAAGTCGGGTGGAGGGGGGGAGGGGGAGGGGGGTTAACACAGATGTCCAAATAAAGTGTGAATGATTCATTTTGCCAAGATTAGTGGCATTCTCCGGCAGAAACTTTCCCATGGCAAAGGAACTCGGCTGCTTTCATTACTGCCCTGCGGATTGTCATCATAAATTGATTTTCAGTCTGAAAGACAAATTAAATTGCACATAAAGTACAACAGAAAGAACAAGAAAGTGTCTGTTTCTCCATTTTCCTCCACAGCTCCCGCTCCCTCCTTTCTCTTTGTTGTCCCCTTTTTGTCAATTTCCCGTGTCTCTCACATCTAAGTGATCCAGAGTGTTCAAACTTAAATTAAGATCTCCGGCAAGATAAACAGTTAAAACCAGTTCCCATAGTTACGGCTCACACAGTGTGGTGATTGCATTATAATCCGACAGCAATCAACTCTAAATGAAACAGGGGTGATAAGGGTGCTATTTTCTCTGTGTGTGTGTGTGTGTGTGCTTGAATGTAGCTTATTTCTTTCCTTTGTTCGACTTCGATTTTTATTACCTTCCAATCAGGTCAGCTCCACAGTGGAGAGTTTTTGGACAAACATGGCCATGGTGTGGGCAGAATGAGATTAAGACACCACAGCAAGGCCTCAGTGAAGGGCCTTCTGCTGGTGTGGAAAATTCAGTGTCCCGTAATGGCTCACAAAATAATTCAATGGATGTTAAGTAAGAAAGTGAGTTTGTCCTTCAACTTTAAGCAGAGTCTCATACAACAACCCATTTACATAAGGTGGAACAGACAATCTGTCCATGTTATGTCAATATGAATCTGATAACGTTACAGTTTCATAAAAACACAGTGACCTGCTGTCCAGAAATACTTGGTTAATGTAATGTGCCCTTTTAATTGAATCTCATTATGAAATAAACATTTTATAGTTCATTAAACCATGTTCATGACACTTCTCTTCAGTAATTAGTCCTACTAGGTGTGAACATTAAATTTAACAAAATGCTAAATGTGTAAAGACTTTTAAGGCCAAGTTCAGACTGACTTTAGGTCTTCAGAGGGCTCCAGAAAACAAATTTTAAAAAAAGTTAAATGAAACATCCTCCAGCAAGATTGTACTGCAGTACAAGTTTGCATGAAGTTATGCAAATGTGAAACGAGTGCAACAAAATGACCTATTGCCTGATGAAGATTATATTTTTACTGTTTTTCTTCAAATACCAACTAGCAACAAGTCCTTCAAACTAAATGACAAGTTAACTACACTGACAATTTTGCGAACTCAGTTCAACAGTTGAGGTTTGCTGGGGTTTGGGTCGTGAAGGTAAATAAACAAGACATTACCCACCCACTAATACTTGTCCGATTACAATAAAATGTTTATTGAGATAGTGTTTCATTGAACACCTTGTTGTTTGAAACATTGCATCCAATGCAATCAATAGCAGAAAAGGTACATATACTAATTCTACATGTTTTAACAGGGTTAAAATTACAACTTGGTTAAAGTTAGGGAAGCACTAACTCTCATGCTTAGGTAAGATGCTTTATTGACCCAACAATTCATCTGACATCCTTCCAGTGGGGTTTTGCAGTGCTGTGCCTAGGCTCCTGTCAGACCACAGTCATAATTCAAGAAGCCCCAAAAGGTCATTGTCAAGTGATAATACTGAAGCTTGTGTTTTATGCATTTTACAACGCTGTTGTTTTCAAAAAATGAGCACAACGCTTTAACTCACATTAGTTCGTGGTTCCTAATCTTTACACATTCTGGAGCATAACCAACTCCTCGTGGAACATCAGTGTTTCTCTTCACCATCAATTTTTCATGGCCTCGACACTAAACGGAGAGGTTTTGCTGTTCATTCTTCCATGTCTGAGACTTGGTGTCTCTGTGGGAAGAATGCTGCTCATCTGAGATGTCTGCAGGTTGTCAGAGCAAGAGGGAAAAGGAGTGAGGGTAGGGCGAACCCGGAGGCAGCCCCATGACAAACAAGAGAGGCATCTGTGAGTGGAAGCCATCATCAGTCATCCTAAAGAAATTATCCCCTCCACCATGTGCCACTGATCAACAAGGACCTGCTTGCTCAGACCAAAGCCTCTGCTAAAAGACAAAACCCTCTTTCATTATTGGCTTGTTTTATCACTGCTTCTTACCACTTCTTTCATTTGAAGTTTAGATGCTTCATTAAAGATGGACCATATAGATTTGGCGTGGTGCCTCACTGAAAGAAATATGAGCAAATTCTGAGGTGACAGAGCTGAAGAAATGCCACACCTGGTTTAAACAAAGGAACAATGACAGCTCCCAAACTGCTCTGTACTGCATATCAGCGACTATATGCACAGAGTGCAGTACAGAGCATGTCATTGTAAATATAAAATGGAAAGAGCAGTCATTCAGTAAAGTGGGGTTAGAGCCAAATGAAATATGCTCCCAATTATGGCAATGGGTGTAAGGAGCTAATAAAGTGAATGTCCCTACAAGACACTGAACCCTAATGGATCCCAACTAATTTGCTTTGACTGATGAATTTCCCACTCCAGTTGTGTGGGGTTGAATAATTATGAAATTTATCACAAGACATTGAGACTCATTAAGGATTCACGACATTTCATTAAAGCAATGTTGTTAGAGGCAGCACATGGTGTTCTGTTTGTGTTTGTACGTGTGCGCATGCAGAGAGTCTGAAATAGTGTGTAGAAGTAATTATCAAGCTATTAAAGCACTTGAAAGAAGGGCTGCTTTTGCATCTCTGTCATTTAGTTTCTGAATTCCATCATTTCACATCTTTTTATTTCCATTGCATTGAGACATTTTCTGGCTCTATTGTGCACATTCATTACTGTCAAGGGCTTCTGATGTGTTTGAAAATGTGCATCTTGATCCATGAAAGACCTACAAAATCCATTACATTTATATGAAAATGTTGTGCCAGGCTAAATGGGTTCATTATAGCTTCAGAGAAAAAGCCTGCTTCTTAGTTATAAATCATATACATACTATACTTAACATAAGGTTAATTTTGGGAAACAAAAGTAACTTTCATGTTTTTTTATAAAATGTAAAACTGTGAAAGTGATAGAACCATAAAAAAAATCACAAATTTAAATAAGGAACATAAAGACAATATAAATAAATATAAATAGACATCCTGATAGCTACTGATGATTATCCAATATGAGGGTTAGAATGTCCATTAAGTCCTGTTCGATAAACACTTTTCCCCTTTGCTTTACAATTGCATCACTATGGATATTTACGTGTACTTTGCTTGAGTAAAGCCCTGCAGTGTATTGTATTTGCCACAAAGGATACATACAAAAATGGACACCAAGAGCAGCGTGTAATTTTCCACACAGCTGTGACATGCAACTGTATATAAAGACATACTGAAAGATATAAATTTAATCTGGTACAGCCTTGGAAAATAATTGCTACAAGTAGGCAACGAGCACTGTACTATGTTTTGTTCTGAAAGGAACAGTTTGGAAAATATATTTAGTGTATTAGCTTTCTTTGTTTAAAAAAGTGTATATCAGTGCCCAGGCCTGCCAACAAGGGGGGACAAACGGGTATATTGTATCGGGCCCACGGACGGGGAGGACCCAGAACTGTCCAGAGGGGGCCCATTGGCCCATAGAGAAGTGCCAATCGGACGACGATTGACTGTGTATGTGACGATCGCAGCGGGGGTGGTGGGGGAGATACGATGTTGTCCTGGGCCCACCCAGGCCTGTCGGCGGGCCTGTCAGTGCCGTTCATAATGTGCTAAGTATGGAACAGAAAAAGCAACATGGTTAGCCTAGCTTAGCATAAAGACTAGAGACAAGAAGAACTGTACTGACAGTAACGTTTCTTGCGCTATGTGAACTATGCAGACGCTTAGGGCCCCGTGGCCACTAGGAGGCCCCCAAGCTACTGCTTTAGTCTCAAAATATTTTAGTAGAATTAAATGTAATTCAAATATCTCTGATTATATTTGCTCTGTAATGTTAAAAAAGAAACATA